>SSNP01000111.1:121830-132392 GCA_006937955.1 Pachypanchax playfairii | reverse complement strand
ACTAAATCTCTTTGATAATTTAAATCTCGAGCTCTGTCATCTGTTTTTTGTTTCCTGGGTGTTTAGGAGGTGCACCACTAATTCCTAACTTTGCAATTTTTCATTTCAAATTCAATCCTACATCCTTCATGCATTATCCATTTGCCTCTTTATTCTTCTTTTCTCTGCCACTGTGTCATTTAAACTCTCCCAGTAATAAGCTTAAATTTTTTTAGAAAAATAAAAAATGAGTCTGCAGACAAAAGCCAAACAGACAGACATCAGTTTTCCTTTTCTTAGCAAAAGTGACAATTTTGGCCACATGAGATCAGACATTATTGTTATTATTTGAGAAATCAAGGATCTTCCTGCTCACGCACCAGCAACAACGCTCACCCTGCACTTTGTGAATAGAGACTAAACCTCAGCATTATAATTCAAATTGACTCTCGCTAAATTGAAAGAGAGAGCAAGCAGGAGGCAAGCATACAAATGCAGGTTATTCCGCCTCTTAGAGTTTTGCCCTGGAGTCGTAGAAAATCAGCAGAATGTAGAAGAATGAGTTTGTTTGTGGTTTTTATTCCTGCTGGGATGAAATAATTGAATAAGTACGTGTTTCTACACAGATCTGGTGGCACTTAATAATCACAGTTTGCTGTCAATTGTGTCATGGTGTGATGCCGTTTTTCCCAGCCAAGTCATACAATTCATATGCCGCACATGTGACGTGCACACATGTGGGCACAAGGAGCAATTACAATCCAATTCTAGTTCAGTAGCATGGGTTGAAGATTGTCTGTGGCCCCAGAGCCACCGAACACTCAGCAATATGACAGTTATTAGAACTTGACACTTGCAGCACTGAAAATAAAAGAAGAAATAACACTCCTCTGATGGAAAGCTCTATTATAACCTCCAAGTCGAAAAGGATTTTTTTTCTGTAATGTATCGTTTAAAGCAACAAGAGGTAAATTCAGTGGATAACTGGCTAAACTTTAATGGGGAGAAAAGCTGTGCTCCTCCATTTTTATCACAAATAAGATTATTGCAACTGTATTTTTTCCCTAAAGGACCTAAAATACAAATGTATACATATTGTCAGTATTATTAATTAAAATGTATCGTACAATGTCATGTGCATTAAAAAAGTATTTGCATTTATTTGAGACATTTTTGCATTTTGATCCTTGAAAAATCTCAATCAGCGTGATGTAATGAACCTGTTAGATATTTATTATCACTTCCATACTGTTATAGTATATAAATTATGATATTTTTACATTGAAAAAAAACCCCCCATGATTGTCCACATACAGTACAGTCACTGAGCAGATGTTTGACTGAGACGTCTTTGCCAGAAAATGCACCTTGCCGTGTCCTATAGAAGTCGTACAAAATATGTGCTGTGGCAAATTTGATGTTCCCATTATTTTGCCGGTTCCCAGAGTGCTAAACATTAGGCTCGCTGCCAGAGAACACAATGTGGTAGAACTAACCGGTTCTTAGCACAACCTGCCCACTGTCTGTTCTTATCCATATGGTCAGCTTAGCTTTCACACTGACAGAGAATGAACAAAAATAAAATATAGACGCTAAATCAAATGTGAGGGTTCTCATCCAATTAGTTACATAGTAAATTCAAATGGGCAAAAAGCAGATTTTAGTTTCAAACGAAACAGCTGATTAACACCAGATATATTGCAGGATGTCTCAGATAATCTGAATACTGAATATGTCACACAGGTTTACCAAAATCTCTTCTTCTTCATCTAAATTATTGATAACTAACAATTGAGAACTAAATAATTTTTAACAGAAAATTATGTAATTTATCTTCTGTCCACCGTAACTTTATGTTGAACAATGACTTTAAACTTATTTGACTCACTTACTCACCAATTATTCCGACAACTGATTCTTTTCACTTCTCTGTCCATCTAAGTCAGACTTTACAGCCCGGTTGTTCTTTTGCTAGCTCACTCAGTCATATCAGTCACCTCGACTTTTGCTGTTTGGCAAGTCTTCTCTGTCATTTCACAACCACCATCTAAGTAAACTTCTACCATCTGCACACAAGATTTGTTCCCAGATCACTGAAGCAGTGGATAAATAGGAATAATCAGAATGCAGGAAATGATGATTAAAGCAATGACTGTATGCCACATGAAGGCAAATATAGTTTTTTTATGATTTGACTTCTTAAAAAACATATTATTACTCCTAGAATTGAAAAAATATTGAGTGTTGCAAAAAAATTTTGAAAAAGATTTTTTAAGAAAATTAACTATTATGACTTTAACTAGAAAAAAAAAACAAAAAACTTTTTGATATAAGTATTAAATTTATTATCAGCTTTTCATTTTCTTTCATACATTTGCAAACCTTGTGAGAACTGATACGGATGCTCTTCATGACACCTACAGATGAAAGACACTCAATATAACAAATGATTTCACCTGTTGAATAACTGAAATAAAAATAAATGAGATGTTAAAATTGTACCACTGCAAAATTTTTGTCTGGAGTCTCTTGCCAGTAAACACATTGATCAAAAAGCTGAAGTATGAAACTAATGACAGTAATATCTTGTTTTCGTGCGAGAGAGGAACGCGGGACAAATGCTGCTGAATAAAAACAAATAAGTTTTATGATCGAACTGAAACTAGCAGCAGACCCATTTCAACAAGTCAACCTGAGAGATAATGTCGTGTTCACACTTTAATATGACATTAATAAGTATGAATCCCTTCTTGTATCACTCAATAGGAAAATTATCATTTTATTTTTCTTCAATATCACAAGAAAAAAGCGGGATTCAGAACTGATACCATTCCAAATAAATCCTTGAAGTATATCAATAAGTTTCTGCTCAACAACAACAACAAAAAGCAATTTCACATTTTGCTTTAAGTTTAAAGTATTTGGGACTTTTTAATGATGCAGCTAGTTAAAAGGGGGTTTTGTATCGCTCCCAAACGAGAACAATGTCCAAACCAACTCTGAGCTGAGTTGAGAATCAGCACCTGCTGTTTTAGCACCAGCAGCATTGCTGACAACATGGAGATCAGGTGTTTCTTCAAATCTCCAGCAAAGTTCTTTACTGCTAAAAGGCACTCATTATCAGTCAGACACCAGATGTATTTTCACATTGATGTTGTTCTGCTTCTCTCATCAAAGTCAAAATAATGAGACAACTTTCACAATGTGAACGCCGTCCTTTCTGGCAGCGTGAACACTGAGTGAGCTACAGAATGTGCCATGACAGGAGCAGGAGTGGACTCCTGTTGTGAAGCTGGTGGGTGACAGTAGATTGAACGTCTTTCCTTCTTTTGGCCTTTATGTTAAAATATCAACACATCACTCATTTCACAAAATAACCAGCACCCAGTGTATCAAATTAAGTGAGTTATTTAATTAAAAATTAGATTTAAGATTTTTAGATTAAAGTAGATTTAACAATACTCTGAAACATTTTGTGTAATGATTATATTAAAAAAATGTTTGAGATGTGTGAGAGTTCAAAAAAATGTTAAGGCAATAGATAGATTATTTTGGGAGGGTATTTGCATAAATAAAAAAAGTAATAATAAATGACTAAGAGGTCCAACACTTATTTAAAAAGTGTGCACTGTAAATGGAGTGTGTAACTGTCAGTTTATCAGTGAACTGCTGGTAAATCCCCCAATACTGTGTTCAGGCTGTACTTTGCAATTCAAAGAACCTTTTTTTTAATACACCTGTCTTTCCTGACTTTAATCAATCCAGACAGCAGTGGCTCAAGGTTGTCGTGTACTTTATTTTCTCGCGTGCTGTATTAAGGTCTGACTCCACCGACTGAAGGCTGTTACATTCACTCAGCAGTTGAGTCAGGAAAGTAAACACACACTAGCCAGCAGCACATTTTGGCCTCTTAATTCACTTATTTCCTTTCTTGCAAACCAGACAGATGCTTAAGGGGAAATACATTAGTCCTGTCAAATTCAACACAAAAAGTTCATTGATTTTTTTGTTTTCCATTTGAGCTTTAATTGTTGAGATGAGTGATCTTTTATTTGATGCTTTTTGTTTATATTTTTGTACAATAATAACTGATATTTTGGAGGAATTCCAACAATTTGAATTTTTATCACCATTTTGCTGGACAAGATCACAAAGTTCTTTTTAATATTGTGGCAATTATGAGGAGAGGTCAAAGTGCAGCACACAAACTCCCTCTTGAGTCAATTGTAGGAAACGTTAAGAAAATGGTCTCACCTCTGATTGGTTAATGTGATTTGTGGCAAGTTGACTTGCAACTTATTAGAGATCAGTTAAAGGTGGTAAAGAGGATTTTACCCCGAATGAGAAGCTCAATGGCTGTTTGATGTTTTTCAAGTAGCGAAACGAGTTCATTATCTATTGGCTACTTTGTTTCAGTCCCCACCAGGTCTATGATTTGTAAATATTATAACTTTTTTCTTTTGGAAACCATAAGTACAAGAATGCTACAAGTTGATAAAATGATTTTAAAGTAAATTTGTCATCTAAATTTGCTAAAAAAAATCCTCTTTACCACCTTTAAATCAGTTAAAATTTAGAAAACATTGAATGCATTTGCACTTAGATCCATCTACAGAGTTTTTAGTTCTTGCATCGATGCACCTTTTAAGCATCCTTTTATAATATTTTTATTTTTTAGATTTTGTTTACAAATTGATACAGTTTAATGTCCAACCTGAAATTATCTTATGTAGATTGTATTGATGATTCAAAAGCATAAAATCTATATGCCTCTAAACTGAGCCCTGAAGAAACATAATAATGATGCTGAATTATCTTTTACGGAGTTTGAGTTTTTCAATTTGAAAAATAACAGATACCAGAAATTAATGAGAAACTCTTGGCATAATCATCATTTTTTGAGCTCCATAATTATCTCTTAAAAGAAAAGGTCATCAGATGTAAATGAGCTTTTAAAATTTGTCATCTGGTTTGCTAAAAGATCCATCTTTAAAATCTGTAACAGAAGAAGTCAGAGCTCTCTGGGGAGCTGCAATCTGCTGAAAGAAGAAGAAAAAAAGTCTGACTAGTTTATGGCAAACTCAGTTAAATCCAAAAACCCTACACACATAAAAGAAGTGTCGTGAGTGGCTCTGGGGGTTAATTACTCCACATGCAAAACAACAGAAAGGTTTCTTTCAGCATGAAAATAAACCACTTCCTATTTCCTCACAAACCTCAATCTTCCAGTTTAAAAGCTCTCCAGTTCCACATGTTTATTAGAGAAGATCCAAAGAAGAAGGCGGGCGAGAGAGTCCGTCGGGAGAGAAGTGGATTATATCCCACTGTGGTGTCTGAGTAACAGCGTTTGATCGGGAGGGGGGGTTGTTGGAGGGCACTCGGTGTAGAGAGCTTTTTTCAGAAAATCTAATCTTGCCATGATGAAAAAACAGGAAAATATTGCCTACATTTCCAGCCCATCAGTGTTGAATCTAACAATCAGTTTTGATAGAAGCCTCTTTTTGATGCTTTTTCTTTTCCTCTATGTAGCTCTGGATTCGATTTCTCCCTCTAATCTTTCTTTCTCTGTAAGAAACACATATGTGTGTGTCTTCACAAAGTAAGTTTCATATTAGGACCTGCTGCGGACATAAGAACAAGTAAGTGTTTAAATGTAGTCTGGTTATTAAAGGTAGAAGGCAAAGATCTAGTAAAACTATATTAGACACAATATAGAATTAAATAAGTTATTAAAATTCATGTTCTCACTCTCCTGCTGGTTTAATGCATTTATTAGTGTAAGATCTAATTTATCATATCGGGTTTGTTTTTTAACTCATGTTTGCCCCAAGTCCTCAAATTTAAACTATTTAATAGCACCACCACCAATTCCACAGATAAATATATATATAATTTCTTAATGCATCCATTGAAAATTGATATTTTTTTTAAAACAACTTTGTAAAATTAATAAAATAACTCACTCCAGCACACACACCAAGTGCTCAGAAGACCTCAGTGTTTTTTATCACTGATTGATGTGATGTAGTTCAAACTTGTGGGAATAAATACATCATGTCTGACTTCAGAATCACCCTCATGTCTCTCAAAACTAGATTCTTTTTTTGTGACCTTTCAAATCGAAGAACTCAGCTCAGACATTTACTGATTTTTTTTTCCTGTCAGCTTGGAAATCTGCTTAAAAACTCATACGGGTTTATCCTTCAGGGTAATTTGAAAACACCCAAACGTATGTCAGTCAAAACAACTAATAAGTAAAAAGACAGTTGAGCTAAAACCTTTTCAGCATTGTCAAATTAAAGGGGTGTTATTATTAAAGTTTTTAGTTATTATTGTATTATTTTTACCCAGTTTCATTTATGATTATCTGGAGCTGCACAGCGTGAAAGTTGCTCTGTTGCCTTACAGCAAGAATCTTCTGGGTTCAAGGCAGAAAAAGAAACAGGTGTGAGAAAATGTTTTGACTGAACCTAGAAATAAAAAAATGCAATGATTGTGAGAAAATAAAGAACAGCTATAACAAATACTAAAATTACATAAAAACACCCACACCCACAGAAAAAAAAAAAACATGCAGTGAAGAGAAAACTATAACCAAGTCTGTTACAATAAACAACAGGAGACGAAATGACAAACTAACAAATACCAAGAAAATTAACCAAAACAAGATGCAGTCAAGACAAAACAAGGAATAAAACTGGTCAAATCAAACAGAAAAGCAAAGCTAGTGTTCAGGTAATTAAAGGTGTTGGAAATATGTTGTTTGTCACTATGTGGCTGTGTGATGACTGATGACTTGTCCAGAGTGTATCCTGCTTCTCAACAAATAGATGTCATGTATCTATTTTTATCCACAGCTATTTTATGTCCGTAGTCATTGCATAACAGGAAGTTAGATATCAGTTGCATTCTAGGGTGTTTACAGTGTATTGTTCTGACATGGCACAAGTCAGATGGCACATTTCCTCTTTTTGCACCATACCTCTGCTCAGTTTCATCATGGTATGATACAGTAATGCATTCTGTAACAGTGATGCTACCAGCAGAGTTAATCTGGTTACAGTCTATTGGAGTCTGTTCCAGATATAAAGAAAATCCTGTTGAGAACTACCCCACACACTGAGAGGGAACACTAAAGGGCTACATGCTGTGTATTAAAAAGTGACACAGGGACAGCAAGTTCAAGGAGGTGGAGTCATCAACAAAAACCTCAAAATCCATCTGTTCATAAATCCATCCATTCATTCTAAATCATCTTGGCCCTGTTCAGTCATGGGGGGGGTGTTAAGAGACAGGCCACACCCGAAACAGCTCACCAGACCAACATTCATCCAGGGACATTTGACTACATAAATAAAAAAAGAAAAATTCTACAAACTGGACTGAAATTAAACTTAACTGAAATTAAAGGTTTGTCAGTTCTATATGAGAAAATGGACCATGAATTCTAAAAATAGTCCTGAAATGAGAATGTTTAACTTTTCACTTCAGAAAATACAAAAACAACTTGAAACTTTGAAAGCCCCTCCTTGACATCTTACATTCAAAGTATTTCAGAAAGACATTTTTGGGACAGATCCAATTTTTTTAACAACTAAACTTCTTTTTCATGAAAAATGGTTTCTGTTAAAGGTTAATGTGGTCTCTAGTTTGTAAGGAGCCTCGGAGTTATTTGAATAATTTTAGCTTTTTTTAAACACAAGGTCTCTTTTGAAATCACCTGCTATTTAACAGATACTTCATTTTGAACATTAACTGCCAGCTTCATTTTTTTGATAAGGTAATTCATCACTCTTTATGACTTTCTCCCCTGGCGCGAGAGGTTAATTTATTACACTTGCTCCTGATATAACACCTGTTTTTATGTGAGCTCTGCATTCAGACTCAGAAAAAGGCTGAAGTGCTTCTTTTTCGGTCCACTGTTAATTCTCTTGTTAATTTTTGGTGTCAAAGCTAAGAATACAGGATGTCTAAATCATTTACTAACGAAACGCTGAAGCAGCAGTTGGAAACTTTAAGCTTTAACCTGACATGTTAAAAATTAAACTATAGAAAGTAAAGGTGCACAAACACAAGATTTAGAAGATACAAAAACAATCATGGAAGTTGAGCTTAATATTTATCTGCCTCTGCAGAGCGTGACAACAGAGGCTCAGATTCTTGTACAATGTGCAGCTACTGGTTTTTGCACATTATTCTTTCTTTCTATCTCCTCAGAGCCAGATTTACCAAGCAGATCCTGGTGAGAACATGTCCTTGAAGTATTTAAAGTTTTGAGTAGTTTGCACTCTTTTTGCTTCAGAACACAGTTGTTCTTATGCAAAATCTGACAGAGTTGCAAAAACTCTAACTTGTGCTTGCAAAAGCCACTTCTGTGAATTTGGGTTTGAGAGTTTTTCACTGATGGCTTCTTGGGCACGACATAGGTTAACAAGGCGAGACATCCGACCCATTCTCACTTCCAGTTTATCTGGTCCTTTGTCAGGAGTCCTTGATGTTGCTTTACAACACACTCTAACCCTACGGCATCATTTTATAACATTCAGAAAATCATGGCGGTTGACCTAAGACTTTCAGGAAAAGTAAATGTTTTCTACAGTAAAACACTATTTTCATGAATGTCTGACTTTTTTATAATAACACAATAACACCAATGTCTGCATCTAAAAAAATAATAATGAAACAGGTCCCCAAGCTGGTGTTAAATGTCAAGACTAGTTGTTATATTTGCCTCAGCTATCTCCCTTCTGCTTCCTTTCCTACCTCCTTTAATGGGACACTGACACTTGGCAATAGGAGATTGCACTACAGAAGATACATTTACAGCATACTCAGCATTCAATGCTAGTTAAATTAGTGCAGCCAGTGATTCAGCTAATGATGCAGAAATGTGTCTGTACTACAGATTTAGAGCAGCACAGTGCGTGTCAAAATAATGATGTTAAAGAAGCACCAGGTGCATCAAACTCTGATGGGAGATCCGGTGACCCGGGGTCACAGCGTGACAAGCCGGAGGTGAAAATCTATTAGGGAGTTATCTGTCATAATCAGTAAGTGATGTAAGGTTCTGTTCCACCATCCGATCTGACATGCAATAACAAATCACTTAATGGTAATCCTGCACTGTATAGATTCTCTACTCTATAGGTGGCTTGTAATTAATGAAATGCCAGTGTGAAAAACAAATAAACAAACCTAAATGTAGTGAAGCAAAACTGTTAAGACTAGTCTCTTAAAGGTTGGACATGGAACATTTTCATAAAAAGCTTTTTTTTTAAATAATACCTCCACGAGGCAGAATGAAAGTATAGCATTTCATTTAAAAATTATACTTGAATTAAAATATAATAAAATATTGATTTTTGCCAACAACATTGGTACATTGGAACAACATTGGTATTATGTTTACATCTAACCGGCCTATAGTGGGCACCATTGTGGGTTGCCTAATAGGGTAAATAGTCTGAGGCTGGTACTATGGAAAATGGTGGAGTCGGCAGGTCAAGCAGCTGCTTCAGAGCCTCGGACATTTTGTTATCCTTCTCAGAAGAGGAGCGACCGGCGAAGATCAAACACCAGAGTGAGTTTAGGTGAATCTACAATAGATGGACCCAAATAAAAAAAAAATTCCCAGCATCAAAACACACACGGAAATGTCAAACCTGCATCTCGACGGCTGGAAAACTTGTTCTGCTCCTGCAACTACAACATCCACACACTAGATGTCGCTATAGTGTCCGTGTTTCATATCCAACCATTAAAATGGTGCATTGGAATAAATTGTAAGTAGCTAAAATTTTGAGATAAGTATCCAGATTTTTCATCTGTTTTATGAAGATACATAGCCCAGTCACTATAATGACCAACTTGTAATCTAAGGTCCCCAAAGTTGGGGCTTGGGATCTCACTGAGAGTTACAAAACATCAAGTGTGGGTCATGGGATCATTTCCTTAAATTCAGTTAAACGTTTTAATAATTTTTTACCATAATTGTTAGAAGATTGTAAAACTGTAACAGCTAAATTGATCAAAACAAATGTTTAATGGTGTATTATTAGTGTTGCTAGCATACTTCAACAAGTGATAGTTGAGGTCACAAGTCTCTGCCGTTATTATTTTGTGGATTGGAAGCTGAAAAGTTAGGGAACTACTGCCTTTCATCCAGTTCAAGTCTGGGTCAGATCTTCACTGTGTCAGTATTCATTTCAGACAAAACTGACCCTGAGGACAATCCAGCCAGGAACTCTACTGGGAGATAAGAAACGCAAAACCCAAACGGACAATGTAGCTGTAATTTTCAGGGGACAGTTTGTTTTTCAAAAATGCCCTTAAAACATGAAGTGAAGGATTCACTTTCCATCTGTGATGAACACAGTCAAATACTTCAAACATTCTATATGATAGCACAAGCCTCACCACCCTTAATATGAAATCAGCTCTACTTTGCTTTTTGGTGTGTTTGAACCCAATTGGTGTGTAAAACTAGTGGTAATTTATTCAGCAGCTCTTTTGTGTCATCACTTTATGAAACAACAAGGTTAGCGTTAGTCGGAAACTCCCCCCCCCCCCCCCCCCCCCCCCCC
>SSNP01000111.1:71848-121820 GCA_006937955.1 Pachypanchax playfairii | reverse complement strand
CCCCCCCCCCCCCCGCCCCAGTCTGTGTGTAATTTTGTGTGTGGCAGGCCAGTGGCCAACCCACAATTGTGTTATGTCAATTTATGAGAGTTGTGGCGGTCAGCTAGTACACACAAACACACTCGCACTGTGCTCAACAGGCGAGTGCGTCCCGCCGTGCAGGCTGTTACTTCCCGACTGTTTCCATCACAGAGCCACAGGCCTGTTTCTGCCCCGCTGCTCTGTCCACGCTAAGCTTTTATGTCTGTGATGTTGAAGAAACTAGGGCTGCAAAATATTAGAAAAGCATGTAATTGCAATGTTATCAGTGACAATTATGACAATGATACGAGTTGTGATGAATCCACATTTTCTTCAATCCTCTCCTTATATTTTGCTGTTGCAATACTCACACCAGTTTTCATGTACTTCAGCATTTTGGCAACCACAGTCAGGGCATACAAGGTGACGAGAATCCATCAGTTTTGACAAGTAAATATATATTTGGAATGTAGAAACTGAATTGATTTTGTCATGATGATAAAAAATTAAACCAACAGTCAAATATCTGACATCCTGCAATCATCCCCCGACCCATAACAGAATTTACAGCTCCAGCACATGTTTAATCAGCAGCAAATCTATTTCTAATTCAACAGAGGTGGAAAATAAAATAAACAAAATCCTTCTTAATCTCCGTAAGAAATACCCAACAGATTTAGTTTTTTTGTTAGGTATTTCAGGTTAATGACAATCACAAGTACTAGAAATCAAACCCGATTTCAATTTGAGGTGAAGTTTAATTTGATAAAAAACATTTGCTTTGTCTAAGGTTAAAGAGTTGAATCCCTCAGTTTTCCCCAAACTGTTTTTAACTCAAGACATTGATGACTAACATTTTTGTAGGACTCATAAATGTCTTTGACTGTGATCTAACTGCCAGAGCATGAATAGAGAACAAATAGTGGGTAATTATGTTTTTAAGTCCTAGAGCCAGAATGTGAGAACAGTTTCTGATCATTATATTCTTTTTTTACTTCTTGTTAATTGTTTCCTCGGTTCATATTAATTCCAATCAAAGTACCTTGAACCATTCCCACCCAGTTATAAAGAGCTGCTGCTTTTTTTTACAGTACAAAGCCACAAGTGAGTAATTCCCTAATCAACTACTGTTCATGTTAGCTGTTTTTATGTATTTAAACTAGATTTTGCTTGTATTCCTTATGATGAATCTGCAGTCTTTATAGTTCTAATGAAATCTCATTGTATAGAGGTGACAAAACTATTAAAAACCATTTTAAAAAAGAAAGTCAAAGGGCTAAAGTAAATAAATGATGAAAGACAGATGAGTGTTTCCTTTAACCAGATTTGTTGTTCAAGCTGCAACCCCAAAATCTGGTCTTAGATCTGTAACCGGTAAGTCACAGTGAGGACTTTGACTGTAACCTCTCCATTCTTGTCTCATTGACCCCACTGAAGACTCTCTTCCTGAGTAATGGGTTGTTTCTGCTTGGCCACTTGCTGTTAGAAAACTACTGCCTGAGAGCAGTTGCAGTTGCTTCTTCAGAGATGCTCCCTCCTGGTTTGTTCTAATTTGGTGCGTGTGAAGTTAGATTTATACTGTATGTCACTGTCACAAAGAGATACTCTTTCTACAATCCTCCAATCTTGACTCAGTGTGAACTTTTCCAACATAGTGAAGCCATACGAGAAAACACTGAGATCCCCTCCAAAAAGAGCAAACACACAGAGTTAGTGTGTGATGCATTTCCAGGCTTTAACCCCATAGATTAAAGGGTTTAACAGATTAGGGTTATCTGGGAAAAGTAAAAATATCATGTAGTCACATCATTAGCCCAGATTAAAAGCTAATGGGAACAGACAATTTTGCACTTGCTTTGTGGGACATTATTGCAGAAAAAAAAACCCACAAGCACTTATTTTCCTTAATGATAATCAGATATCACCATTAGGAAGGTCACATGGGGACGATTAGAAACAAGGGGAGAGTGTATTTCTCATGGAGATGCAGTGTTTATTGTGTAACTCAGAACAGGTTTCCTTTTACAATGATCTAAACTCTTGCATGTAGATTTCATTATCATTTAACTGCACTTGTATGTGATTAAGTTGGCCTTCAGTCTCTTTGTTTATTTGTAAAGATACCCCGGAAACTGACACATTTCAACAGGTAGTAGGTTTGTATATACAGCAACGTATATGTGACTTACTTGAATTTTGAAGTATTAAATATTTGTATTTTCCTATGAAAATGTAAGGATACATTGCACCGAGAAAAAAAATACTTGTCTCATCTGTGAAAATATAGCTTCTAACAATCTATAATAGAAAACGCAATGTGAGGAAAATGTAACACTGAGCATATCACACTTTTTATTAAAGTAATAAAGTTGGTTAATAAGTGACAAAAGAAAGATATAATTACATACGTACTGTATGTCTAATCCTAATCTTACCAAAATCTGGACTCAGATTATTTCTTGTGAAATGTGTGAATACAGAAACTAAATCTATTTGTTGATCAATTTTTCACTGGATTATTTCTTTAAATGTTACTGTACGTGCAGTATTGACCATGTGGGAGTAGCTGGTTGTTTGCGTAACACTAAAGTGAGCAAAAGGACAAAAAAAGACACATAACAAGGCAACATAAGACAACCATCTGAACCTCAGATGAGTCACAGGTTGCCTCTAGAGGGAAAATCTTAAAACACCAAAGCCGTGGAAAATCAGCAGCGGCTCCATGCACCCTCAGAAATAAAGGTACGAAACAAAAACATTGTTGTACCTATAGGTAATTTTTTTTAAATGTTCCCTCAAAAGTACAATACTGGTCTTTAAAAAGGTCAGAAATGCCCCTCTGAGGGTTTAAATTGATATAAAGTACAAATTTGTACCATTTCAACTGCACCTGCAACCCTGGCCAAGTAATCTCAGTATTATTAAATTTCATCCATAATTTTGAATATTATGATTTACATGTTGGACCTGGACTACAGGGTACACCCCAGTGACCATAAGGGAACAAATTCCCGTCGCTGGCGGTGTACCCTGAATTCCAGGTCCATTTTTGTACCTTGTGCAGTTGTTCCACTAAAACAGTAAAATTATGCCACGTTTTTAAGTCTAAAACCAACATGTAAACCATAATATTGAAAATGATAGATGAAACCTAATAAAATGGAGATTAACCAGCCTTAGCCAGGGTTGCAGGTGCAGTTGAAATGGTACAAATTTGTACTTTATATCAATTTGAACCCTCAGAGGGAACATTTTAAAACAATTTACCTATAGATATAAAAATGTTCTTGTCTCGTACCTCTATTTCTGAGAGTGTGACACAAATGCAAATGGTTCATGTTAATGCTAAATTGTTTGTTCACCATCTATGTAAAAAAAGCACCCAAAGTCAAAGTTAAGATAAAGAGAACCCCTCACTATCCTGCTGATAAAAATTCTGTCACATTTCCCATGAATGACGCATAACCTTCACCTGTCATTTTATACAGCACTTCCCCTTCATCTGTAAGTGATGCTGTCATTTCCATGTGATTCAACTGGAGGCAGACAGAGGAAAAAAAGTGTAGACAGCAGAGAGGGAAGAAGCGAGATGGATGAAGGCAGGCTAAAGCTGCTGTTTTCTTGTTGTGTTTAAAAGAAAAGAGACTGCAGACAGAAAGAGATGATTTAACTACACATCGTTAGAAATATGGACACAATCATCCACTGACAGGATCAAAGAATACAAATTAAAAACTATGTTCATCTTTCTCAGGCTCAAGTCGAAGCGTCAGCATGTGGAAACAAAGAGACAGCTATGGTTTCTTTTGTAAAAGATGCATAATCTTTTCTGAAGGCTGGCTGGGTGGGATGGAAATGACAAGCCAACATGAAATCTGATTGTTACATAATTCAAATAGAGAAAAGGCTCAATCAAATCACAGCCTCAGTAGATTGACTGTTATGATAATTATAATGGTGAAAGGGGCCAACGTGAACTGTGAACCTGACCCAGATTCATCATTATAATCCAATTACCCTCTATAAACTATGAAACTGTACAAAAACAAATAGTAGCAACAAAAAGTTAATTTGAATTGGAAAAATAAGGAATTCTAGTTGGATGTTTCAACTTTATGAAAGCCAGTCAACATGCACAGCATGTGCAAATCCATGAGCAAACATGTGGAACTCATACCTATAACCTTTGGTGCAATGGTGAGCAACTCCAGGCATTGAATAACACTATCCTGATGTTTAGGATGTTTTCCTGCTTTAATCCACCTGATGCAGAACTTGTTGACATGTTTGTGTAGATTCTCAGTAGACTGACATGCTAAGGATTTGAATCAGGCATGTTGAAGCAGGGCAACATCTAAAACATGCAGGAGAGTGGCTCACCATGCCCTATGTTACCCACCACTGCTTTAAAGTCAATAGCATTTATGGGAGCAACCCACATATTTAGCTCTGCTGCTCAGCCAACAGCTGTATTTTCCTTAAAATTTGAAATCAT
Organism: Pachypanchax playfairii; assembly: GCA_006937955.1. Lineage (NCBI taxonomy): Eukaryota > Metazoa > Chordata > Actinopteri > Cyprinodontiformes > Aplocheilidae > Pachypanchax > Pachypanchax playfairii. Next base: position 117,304 of record SSNP01000111.1, on the reverse strand, counting down.
TAAAATGGGAAATAAATATTCCAGTTGTATCAAATGTATTGCCAATAAATAAAAAAGCAAATTAAAGAAATAATCCAATACAATTTGTCTTATCTTTAATGACATGTTTATATATATTTTTGTATATCATGAACACCTAAGGGAAGGACTTTATTCTTTATTTTGAGGAAAAATTGGTGAAAGTGATTTCAACCCTGAGATTCAGTCAATTGAAAGACTTGAAATGCTTGAAGGGACTTTAAGGTTTGAAAAAAAAAAAAAATTTTCAGAAACATTTAAGCTGGGGAGAAAAAAAAACAAGACTTTGACTTGTTCTCGTGTGATCGTTAAAGACTTGTATTAGAATGGCTTCATGGTACAGCTGGCACAGCATCTCTCTAGAAGCTGACTTTTGAATACAAAATGTTACAAGTTGGAAAGGCTGCTCATAAAATACTCTTTTGAGTCAAACAGCTAAGAACGTCTACTCTGATCCTGCAGAGCTCATGAATGAGAGAAAAAAAGATGAGGTATTGGAAGAAAAGAGCCTGGACAGAACTTACTCAAGCTGCATCATATTATTGTCGGCCTGCAGCATGATATTTACAGTTCTTCTTTTATCCGTTATTATGTCCAAATTCTGTGAACATTTAGAGTGCTAAATTTAATCTGAGCACATTTAAGACCACATGAGTCATTGAAGCATGAATAAAGTGATTTTATCCCAAAATAAAAATTGACCAATATCCGTCTCCCTGACTCAGAGCTAAATAAAATGTAATAAGATATTTTAAATGTTTACACGTCAACTGAATCTTAACACAAATTAAAAAGCAAAGAATCAAATTTGCTCTTCTCCCATCTTTTATTGCAATTAGATATTACCGCCTAAAAAAATCATTCTTACGGTGACAGATAAAATCACTGCAGGAGATGAAATTTTCCTTTTCTTTTAACCCACCCAGTAATTTTCACTCAAAGAACTCTGACAGTAATACATGCTCTCTTTTTTTGCATTGAAAGTACTTTTTTGAGCTCTTTTCAATACATGTCCTACTGAGCATTTTGATTGAATTCTTTAGACATGCAAAACTGCTTAAAATATATATTTTTAAAATATATTTATTTTTTTAAAAATGACTGAGGTAAATTTTCCAAGCCCTTAAATGTTTATTCAAGTAATATTAGGTTCAACATTTGTAGTCAGCACTTTGCTGACTGAGCATCACTTATCGTTTGTACTGGCTTAATTTATGTAAAAAGAAGTGAACTTGCAGTGTATTCAGAAATATGCATTTGTGCTGTTCTGCATAGATGGATGGATGAATAAAACGTGACCCATAACGAGCTGCAGATTTAGCATGTTAAAAAAGATCCACTTTTTAAACATTATCTTGAAGATAAAGGTAGCGAGGCCAAGAAAATACAAGCATTTTAAATTAAAAAAAGGCATAAATTTGTCTTTATATATTTTATTTTTACAGAGGAGATCTATGAGACGGTGGCCTGAGAGCAGGCTTGTGTTTTCATCTTTGCCTTTTGCTTTTTTCTTTTATGTTCTGTGGGGTTTAACCTTTTTTAGACCTTCTGCTCTTTAACAACCTGAGAATGCATCTTTGGTTTATTCTCTCTCAGCTCAGAGACACATCTTGTGACACGCGTTGTCACCTGCACTTCATTTATTTTAGGGTCAAAGTGGACAGCTAGCACCACTTGGCAGGATCAAGCAGATACACAGATCCCCCCTGCTTTAAGCATGAATGCTACTTTCTATTCCATCTTAATCCTTTAAAGCCTACATGTATGAACACTACGCTCACCTGTAAATCTTGTATCTTGTAGAAAACCCCTGCTGGAATCTCTCTCTGAACTCCGTGTACTCTGGACATCTGTGGAAGGGTCCTTTCTCCGACAGCAGCCAGTCCAGCTGCCCCCCACTCTGCCTTGTGTTGAAACCCCATGCTGAGGTGCTGGAAGGGGATGAGGGAGATGAGGATGATGAAGAGGACACGGCAGATGACAGGGAACCATGCAGCGCCTTTCCACTCTGTCCCCCGCTGCTTAGTTGTTCAGCTCCGGTGGGCCACGGCAGCCACAGCAACACACACGGCAACCATAAGAGCATCAAGGAGGACGACGACCATTTAACAAGGGTGGCGAAGCCATGGAAGAACCTCTCTTTTTTTATTGGCCAAGGAGTTGCCATGGTCCCGGTGATGATGTTCTAGGGCACCTGGGACCGGCATTTCTTCTGACAGTCACCTCTCGTTGGCCTGAATGAGACAAAGCCACAGAGTTTTAATTAATCATGCTGAGACAAGTTTCAATATAATAAGCAATTTGATTAATTTAAAGCTCTTTATTTACAAACAATTATGCCCATATATTATAATCTTTAACATAAATGGTAATTATAATTCAAGAAAATCATATTTACTGAGAACATTTTGATGAAACATAATCAAACTTCATGCAAACCTTTCCAATGACTAACGTCCCCCCCAAAAAACAAAACTCTGTCAGGTGATAAATTCTATGGAAAATCATCTCAAAGCATTCCAATCCAGACTGGCTTCTGGGATTTCATGGAATGAACCACATAATTGGACGTATAATTTGTGCTGCAAGGCAACAGTAATAACCAGCTGCACCACCATGCAGCTGGAGCAGGCAGTTCCACAAGAGACCAAAGCTTTTGTTCCCGTCTAGGATTTAAACAAATGCAATCTATGTCAAAGTTTGACATTTAAATAGTGTTATGCATTAGCTAAATATGATTGGCCTCCTCAACCCACCACGTTTCCCACATGTAGGGCCACTGCAACAAGTTCTAGAACTTTCCAAAATATGTGATATCTGGATCTTGTCAGTAAAGTACATTAAAACAAAAACAAAAAGGAAATAAATTAGGAAAACCACTGTGTCAAAAATACATTATTGTAACATTTTCTGTAACACTGGATTAAAAAGAAATCACAGGAAATTATGAGAAGAATGTAGATGTGTTGATAATGCAGTGAAGTTGTCTATGTAATTACACTCATTTGATTAATGTTTATTGATATATATCATGTTTTGTGTTTACCTGTCTTGGGACCTAGAAAGGAAATTAGCTAGCATCTTATTTTAATGAATTTTCTCTTTTTCTCTAATGAGATAAATGTCCTTTTCCATGGTCTCAGACAAATGTGATCAAAAACAGGTAACTAACTGGACTGAACCTGCATTATCTATAGTGAACATTTGTTACTAGAAACAAATCGGAGAAAATCAAGTTGAGCATGATCTTCACATGAACTAAATTGGAATTTCTAGTTTAAAGAGGCCCTTCCATTAAAAACAGTTTTTCAGAGTCTTGGATATTTTAGCTCCACAGGTGTTCTTACCTTTGTACTGGGTGTGGAAAATGCACAATAACTTCTCTTTCAGTTTTTATCCCTCAAACTACACAAGTAGCAATAACATTAAGTTCAAAAGGCCTGTATTTGTTATGTCACAACTCCTTTGCTCATTAGTATTCATCAGCTCCCGCAGTTGAAACCACAACTAGCATTCTGCTGGCTAAAAGCTGTTAGCATAAAGACGTATCAAACAGGAAAGCGACTCGGTGCGCTGTTGCCATGCGCAGCGGGGTAGGAAACAGGAAGCCTTGCTCTCATAGGCTAGTTTGTTAGCATAATTAATATTAACGTGTTGTGGCTGAAGCCAGTCCAATCTTCACACAGTCAGATTGAACCGGGCTGTAAATCAGTGTTTCTTAACGTTTTTTTAGGTATAAAATGTTTTATGTTACAGGTTAATACTTCAGAAATAACCACAAAGTCATGACATTTGTGTGAAATGGCCTATTATTTTAAATAGACTACGATTAAAGAATAAAAATAAGTCATCCAGCAGTATGGACACACCCTGGACAGGTCACCAGTCCATCACAGGGCCACATATAGACAGACAACCACTCACACACATGCTCAAACCAAAAAAAAAAAAAAAAAATGGTAAAAATAAATATGCTTTCCAGTTGTTCTTTCCATGTTCTCAACGGCTCTATAAAACAGGATATTATGTGGAGCTGGAACACATTTTGTACAATGAAATCAAAACGCTACAGGGTGAAAAATTCAATGAAAAAGCATTTGTCATCAGAGCAGCCAGGATTTGCAATGATTATCAAAGTACTGTGGCTGGACTAATACATGCTACATTCAAGCAGTAAAATGACACAGCTGTCAAGAAGAAGGTGAGCACAACTTTTTTAGCCTTGAAGGAATGGAATATGCAAAGTTTTGGAAGGACTGACAGCTAGCTTGAGTAGCATTTGTATCACACTGAGCGGCTAAGATGGCACCACAGTGACAAGCTTGGCAGCTTTCACCTTCTTGATTTGTGTGTCTGGACAAACATGTCAACACACACCCTGACAAATATCAGTAGATGTTAGCAGCAGAAGCCACACCGCAGTCTGTGTATGAATCCTTTGTGTTGAGTATTACATTTCAGATCCTTAATGTTGCTTTTATTAATCAGGCAAGGCAAATGCAGACTGCTTGAGTACTATTTCTAAACTCTTGCTTTTTTTTTGCTTTTTTTTAAAAAAGCATTTACTGAGCCCCTAGGAAAAGCTGAGACTTGCTCTTCATTTCGATGCTAATGACTAGCAGGATTGCTGGGAGGAGTCTTCGGGGACAAATCAGCATTTCAGAACAGATATGTAAAGTAGCAGACGAGATGCTTTAAGTGGATTGGGATCTCGAGTATTCCCCGTGTATCTTACAAACAAATTAGAGAATTAATTTTAGGTGGATAAATGCAGGCTCAGACATGAAAAGATATCACTCAGGGTGGAGCATTTTTAATTTTCACCAGCAGTATCGTGAGATTGCTGTGGTTTGAGAAGGCAATTACTAAAGTCATCTGTCAAAATAATATAGAAAAATAAATATATGCAACTGAAAACTGGATGTTGCAGTTTTCCTGTGATGTCCTGCCCCGAGGTAAAGCTGGTGTAAATTAAAAATGCACCAGCTTTGGTTGTATATAGTCTTGTTTTGTCTTGTCAGCCATATTCCAAGTGTCTCTTTAAAGATCTTCTTAATGTATGAAAGAAAACTCCTATGTTCTGTTTTTTTAGATATTTTGTATGAAGAGAATAATAATATGATTGAATTGTTTATTAGTGCCGTATCTTTGTTACAACCCTCCTATCAATTATTGATAAAATAATGTTTGTGTTTTTGTTTGTATCTATTCTTTGTTAAGTTGATCTCTTCATCCCTGTGATGGTTAAACTCTCACTTCACAAGCTGAAGACATTGGTTGTATTTGTTAAACTATGAAATTAATCCTCATGAATGCAATTAGCCTGTTTAATTGTGCATGAGCTGTAGGTGTCACAGTTCTGATAGGGGATTTGCTGTTTTTAGCTTGTAAACATGATATCCAAACCTCCGAAACCTGGTTCAGAGCGGTAGGAAGTTAATTATATTTGGTAATTTAGCAAATTTTAAAAAAAGGATGAAAACAATCGGTGTCACAGTCAGATTTCAGAAAACGGTTTTGTCTGAACAGAAGAAAACATTTTATACAGGGAAGCTGTTGTCCATGATGATTCAGGGTTGTAAATTCAAACTGAGATTATCCAATTCAAAACTGTTGTTTTGTACCTGCATCAGTACTTTTATTTTATCAAGACTAAACTAACTAGTATAAGTTTTTAGGATGTGACTAAATAGGTTTTCAGTCATTTTCATTTCCTAAAACAAATCGTCAAAATGCTGTAAAGCTTTTAAGAGAAAGGTGTTGATTTACTACCATATCAGTTCTAAAGAGGTTTTTCTTTCTCTTCTGAGAAGCAAATGAGCTTTCCATTACACGGATCATGTAAGTGGTTTTTGTTAAGAATGACCAGTTAGACAGGAGACAGTGTTACTTCTACAACAATTTACCATGCAGATATTCTTCTGACCCTAACACTACAACTAAAGAAACATAAAAAAAAATCTATTTAGAACAATAATAATATGTCCTTTATTAATCCTTCTTGGGGAAATTACTTTCTGCATTTGACCCATCCTCACCCATGAGGTGAGGAGCAGAGGGCAGCCATTTAGTATATGGCACCCAGGAGGCAGTTGCAGGTTCAGTATCTTGCTCAAGGATACTTCAACATGTAGCCTCTGACAGGACCTGGGACTGAACCTTATTTATCCATCTGAGGACGACCTCCTTCCCAAATAGACTACTCACTTGTTTCAGTTATAAGACCTCAAACTTCAGCTACTTGGTAGTACTGTTTTTTTCTTTGGTTTCAACTTTGAGTTATATTCCTGTAATTAGATTATATATACTATTAAAGAAAGAAAATAAAGAAAAACAAAGAAAAAAAATCAGCTGGCCTGATGTACAACTATTTTGAAAAACACTATAATAACGTGATGTACTGGCAGTATCTTTGGTATACATTTCTTATATATTTCCTGGACCTCTATCTTTGTAAACATAAGTCCCAGCTGAGCAACAAGCTTTAGTTTTGCAAAACTGAATCAGCTCTTCATGTCTCAAATGTAAATGAGAAAACACATTTATTGGTTTTGTTCATTGTAGATGACTGGTTATCGTAGTACTGTATTATCTAGGTCTTTGATGCAACTTTTATTTTGAAAAGCAAGTAAGAGATTACATTGGTTTTCCATAGCCAGTTGTTAAAAGATGTGGTCTTCAAAGTTCTACAGAGCCTAAAACATATTCTCTTATAGAAACAAGTATCCACTATAACTCACTAGCCTCCTTCTGCTTCAAGACCTCACTGCTAATTATAAAATGCATAAAACATGCCGTGAATGTCAGTGAGAAAATAGGGCAAAATTGTGAATTTTTAGTCCTGACATTTAATGTTCATCTTGCATTATTCACACACTCTTTTCCTATTTACCCTTCTTTCTAACTGAATCTGAGAGAGCAGAAGGTGAGGTAAGAAGGTATGGTCATACCATACCCACTCTGAGAGGGGGAGGAAGAGAGAGGAGGCGCTAGAGTGCGAGGTCATCCAGGTGGAATAGAAGAAATCGACCACGTGTCACACTTAAATAACATCTCAGAGTAAAGTGCAGCAGAGACTTATGTTTATTGGATTTTTTTTCCGCCTTCTCTGGACTCAGCAGGAAAAGAGTTGTTGTACTGTGTTTGCATGAGACAGGAGAAGGTAAAAGAGAGAGAGAGAAACACGAAGGAAATGAGAAACATGGGGAAAGCTGGACAAGAGAAGGAGAGAAAACAAGGATGGACACATTGACAGGAGACTTCCTCTAGGAAAAAAAACAGGACGTCTCCACGAATGAATAATGACGTTTTCACTTTTTAAGGTTCCCACCCAGCTGCTGAGTGACCAAGCCAAATGCTACTGTGAAAAGAGTTTGACCTACTGACTCATTTGAGTAATGTCCAAGCGTCTTTTTTTTTTTTTCCTGTGTCATGTCCCAGACTGCACCAGCAGAACCCGCTTGCTGTAATCAGCTGGGAATCCCTATTGGATTTGATCTGTACGTGTGTTTTGTGTTTCATCTGCAGACACAGAAGTGTGTAGTAGTGCACATTCTGCAGTTCGTTTCAATGTGTGCGCATGCTGCCGAGCACCTGGGCCAAGGCCTCAGCAGAATTTAGAGCTGGTGGAGGTCCATCAGCATTAGAGGCCAGCTGTATTCCTCGACCCCATATGTTCTAACCTTTTAGTGTAGTGTTATGCAAGTCAGCAGCAATAACCTACCAGCTGCACACCTACTCATACTTCCCTCCTCCCTTTAAAATGAGGCTCAGTTACTGCACACTGAGTGAGAGGTGGACCAACACGAGTGGAGGAGGATTGATTCCAACAAAACAGGATGACAGTCAAAGACTTGGACAGACAAGAAGGTAACGAGAAAACAACAGAGAGAAAGACGGACATGTGCAAGAGAAAAAAGATGAAGGGAGACAGACAGAGAAGGAGAGAGGGATAAAATGTTGAAGCATGTCAAGTGAACGCCAGATTTCTCTGCTTGGATATTTACCAGGCTGTTTATGAGTATGCAGTGATAAATACATCTATGTGAATTGTATTTGATTTTCTTCTGTGATGCTTTGAGTTTAAAACTCCCTTAAATTTCATGCAAAACACAGGCTTCAACCCAGAAAGAACATGTTATCTAATAAAGCATCAGCATCACTTCTAAGGGAGGAAAGAGAGTTGAGCATACTTTCGGCATCAGAGTAGGTCTGAACATGGACAATGACGTTCATAGATCAAAGCACACTAATGTGCCACAGTGTCACTCAGGGCTTTGCAGTTCTCAGTAGAGCCTGATAGGTGGCGATAATTGGACTGATTTGTCATCTCTCTGTTCAGATGACAGGAAAAGGACTAAAAATGGGACTGATTTTTAACTCTGAACAGTTGTGGTGTTCTTATGAGTGATAAATTATCCAAATGTTAATAACAGGAAGTCTCCTCACTCATTGTTTCCATAAATCAAGAGTTACTCATGATTTGACTTGCAGTCGTTTTTGTTGATTGTATATTTAGTGCCACTACTGAAGATGGAGGAGGAGTGTAGTGCAGCACACACTGTGAGGTCATAAAAATCTGGATGCACTGAGGGGGCGGAGGATCCAAGAGATTGTGTAAGATACCAAAATTTGTGTTGCATGCAGTGGACACAAAAGTTATTCACAACTATGTTTCTGCCTGTTGAGTTATCGAGTATCCTGGTCACAGTAAATGTTCCTACAAGTAACAGGAAGTACCACAGCCATCTTTATTTATTTTCCTCTGATTATAAGCTTCTCTATGTTTCTTGTTTATTTTTTTATAGGAAATTCTTCATGTCAAAACAAAAGTCAAGTCATTTTCTTGTCAAACAGTCTGTATTCATATAATCAAACAGTTCCAGTGGGCTAAGGAAGTGACCTGGAACAGCACCCACTCAGGCAGGGGGCGCCCTAGGCAACCGCCTACGTGGGCTATGCCGAGAACTAGCTCAGAGAGCGAGGAAGTAATCTGAGTGTGAATGTTTTGTAATCAACTAGATGAGTTCAAATCAACCTGAGGTTTAATGGGCTTTACAAAACAGCAGTAGCATCTATACAGATCATCTTTACAGTTTTCATCAGTCTGTCTGCATCACACTGATCCACATCAATTGATCTCGGCTTTCAGTCCAGATCTTGTGTGTGTGAGAGAGCGAGAGCGAGTGAGAGAGAAATGAAAGAGAGAACGGGGTGGGTGGAAGTCTGGCAAAAGCCCAAAACAGAAAAAAAAAATATTCATGATTAAAATGAAAAAAAGGGTTGATCATGATGCTTGAGCTAACTCCAACATGTAACTGTCAATAATTTATATGTTTTTCTCCAAACATCCTGCAGATGAGCAAGAAGCCTGGCCAGCTTCCACGCAGACAGCTTCCCTTACTTGTTACCAAAAACTTGTTAGGATCGCTGAGAAAGTAAAAGCAATAAATAACAAAAGTGACCTGCAGGTAAAACAGTGTGACCGCTTTAATCAAGCCAGAACAATAAAAAGGGGCAATAAAGTGCATCTGATTAAAAAGGAACTAAAAGAGAAAGATGTAATTGGCTTTTCTCAGACTAAAAGAAACGCCTACAGGCTGGGTCTTCAACAAGCAGGTGGTTGGAACCACCTCTTGAACAATGCATAACACTCACACACACACACACACACACACACACACACACATACAAGCACAGATTAGTAAGCAGCGGGGTCAGCAAAATGTCTGAGTGCAGCATAATGGCATTAATGTCCTGAAACACACTCTGATGGCCTGTGGTCAGGAACTAGAAACCCTATAGTTTAAATGCTGTGTGGTGTACTGTGTGTGTGTGTGTGTGTGTGACCATGTTTCTCTGCAGAAGATAACACATCAGTGTGTGTATGTGTTGGTATGTGTGGAGGCCTTATCAGTATTTTCACTGGCCAATTTCCAGCTGGACAAACAAACAGCCATATGGTCAATTAAGGGCCATCAATACCCCTGTTAACATCTCCACAAGCAAATAATTAAGTAAACAACAGCCTGTCAACAACCCAAACTGCTCAAAGACCTTTTAGCTCTGCTCATATGCTCCGCCTACTTATCAGTATATATAAAAAAAAAAAAATCTAAAGAAAGGATTATTGGACTCACATTGTGCTTCAAGTGATTATTCTAACAATGTGAAATGTTTGTTTTAAACAGTATGGTGAGGCACCACTGAGTTAACCTTGAAGCCCCGGGCAAAGAGTTGTGGCTGCCCACTATTGACTCTCTCTATAGATGGTAGCTTCATGATTTCCCCTGGTCCAAACTAAAATGACTGGTCGATTAGTTGATTAGATGGGATATTTAACAGCAATACATTTAAACAGGATTTCAACTTCCTGTTAAGATGGGCCCATCCCATGTTGAGTCGGCATGTTTTTCTTGTAGATGTGACGTTTTCTTTTGTTTTAGTTCCTTTTTATCTGCCAAAGACTTACTGTAAATCATAATTTAGCTATACTCTAACTTGTTGAATATGTGTACTTTTTCCTCTGTAATGGACTGGCAGCATACAAAGGTTGGTGCATAAATTCAGTCGCTCATTTTCAAGTTCCCCAGACCGAGAAAAAACATTGTGTTTTAAGGAAAATGAATGAGTGAAATGAGAAAACTTGTTGATCCTTGAAGTCAAACAAACCTTATTCAAGCTTTTTAGGTGTGAATGTCTCTTTGTCCCAAATTTTGACTATATCACAAAATAATTATTTATAATAGCAAAAATAACAATTAGATAGATAATTAAATACTTCACTATGAAAACAACCAGAAATTGATCTGCTTGCTACCACAGTTTAATTTAACTCCGAATGGAAAACAGATCCTTATTATTTCATTTCTTAAAATAAAGATCTAAAATCATGACATGTGGTCAAGTGAAATTTATTACTTAACCAATAATAACAGAGAGTCTGGGTTGTGGATATTTGTTTATTGTTCTATCTTGTTGATAACAGTGCAGTATGCAACAACTAAGAAGGGACAAATAAAAAACTATTAATGTTTATTGTTCACACTTTTGAAAAAAAAAAACGTCAGAGAAAATCTAGAATTTCCTTTTATCTAATTCAAGATTTAGTGACATGTATTAACATCATAAAAAACTCCAACGGTCCTGTGAAATGTGTTATTCAGTTTCATTAGTAATTTAGTTTTAAAAGCAATAATATAAAAAAGTGGGTTCTTTCTCCTCCTCTGTGTGCTGTAAAGCATTCAACTTGTTATTTCAGAGACTTATCATTGTTCATGCTTGTGTTTAAGTGAGTAGATAAGAAGAGCCTCTGGGTCTCTTTAAACACTAAATACACTTCAGCTATAAATATGCACAGTAGGTGAGATCTTCCTGTTTCCTGCTCAACCTTTCAGTGGTGAGTCAGGACTAAATGCTTCTGAGTATGTACAAACATCCACCGTCAGATATCTGCTGACATCAAACCCTCTTTTATTAAACTCACAGAACTTGATTGACAACTAATGAAGCAAAGCTTAAATAAATAATGAACAAAAAAATATTGAACCAATGTTTACCCTCACTAAAACTGGTGTAGAAGCTGATTTTCATCCATTGTGTACATAATAAATGGCTGTGAATGAACTTGATGACAGCATGGAAAGCAATGCAAAAAGTATTTAATGCATCCTGAGGCAAGTTGCATTGAAAATTAACTTGACAATCAGCTTTGTTGAGAGTTAAAAAAATAAATAAAAAGAGTGTTGCACACTACAGCTCCATATGTGCTTTATTAAATCAATCAACATTTCGGCCCTCAGGTCCTTCTGTTTCACTACAGTAATCAGCTTTTCTAAAACAGCATGCATATGCACAGCATAGACGAGTTAATTTCCATGGTAGAAAGCAAGAGTGCCAATTTCTTTCTTTTTTTTTTAACTTTTACCGCTTATTTATTTATTTAGCGATTATTAAATGAATTCATCTGGAGGTGTCTATTCAAGTTCACAGAATATCAAAATGTTTTCAATCTCAAAGTATAGTTTTATAACAGCAATTCTATTAGTGTTTTTAACTTTTAGACTTGTTAATAGATTTTCATTAAGAACTGCAGGTGTTCTAGCACTGCGTCTCCTGTATTTTCAATCTTTGTCGTCCAGTTTTTGTTCCTTTACCCTTCATAACATCATTCTTCATTCACCTGACTGGTTTTGTTTCTTTATAAACCACTTCTCCTCATCAATCTACATTTTCCCCATCTGATAATTATACAAGTTGTTTGCTACTATGTCAAGCTACCCCATAAAGTCCTTATACACCACAACATCGCCTTTATTAGCTGCTAGCTAGTTTAATCCTTTCCAAATAGGCCCTTACAGAGTCAGTTGATATTCTGCCGGCAGCAGCAAAAAGCAAATTCTTGTAATTGAAAGGACCCTGGGGGGGTTGCCTAACATCCAGCAATATAGGGAAACCTGAGGTTATATTGGAAGTATACATGAGTCACGTATGGCACTATATCCCAGTGCATGAATAATCTGCTTTCCCACTTAAAGTAATGATGTAGAGTGGTCACTTAGGAGACGTGTCACAGTAACTGCAAAGTCCCACTAGGAAATTTTATGAAAAAAGAGAGAAATGGCAAAAAATAAAATGTTTACTCTATTTTTAAAAGCCTATCTTAAAGATGCACTTTTTTGTGATTTAACAGTTCTAATCATCAGTTTTGGTCTTACAGCACATTATCCTGGTTGCACCACTTTATGTTTAAATGTCTTTCGTGTTTTACCTGCCCAGCATCAAAGTAACCATCAAGTGATCCCTTTAGCTCAGATTAGCTTTCACAGAAGTTGCTCTGGATTAAAACTGGACAAAAAGACAAAACACTTAGCTAGTCAGAAACCCATCTTGACACGAATGGTGTGCTGTTTTCAAATCACTACCTCTACTGTATATAAAAACTGGTGTCCAGTGGTGATGCCAAAATATTGTGGAATAGGATGCTCCCCATCTGTGTTTATGATGTAACTGAGATAGCACAGCAATGCCTGGGAGCTGAACACTGGCACCATCTCTCCTGATCACAGATGTGCTGAGCTCCTCTTTTATGCTTAATTGAAGCTCTACATTGCACCAGGTTTTAGCAGTTGTGGTCCAAATGTCCTAAAGTTGTTTGAGTCAGACTATTAAATGCTAACTGCCTGAAAAGCAAAAGCGTGAACTTTTTTTTTTTCTCTTTGCAAGTACACAAGACTATAGAAGAGAAAAAGCACGGCAGAATTTAAATGTCGTGACATACATGGCTGTATCATAACTAGTAATTACTGAATCACCCCAAGCTGAAGCTAAATATACTCTGTGCTGCCTCAGATTCACAAACAATTCTAACAAGCTCAGAGTAGATTTTTTCCACGGCAGAATCTTCACATATATAAACAGTCAGCAGATAATTGAGTGAGCGCCGAATAGCATTCGGGACATCTCACTTTCCAGTCTGACCACGTAAGCTCATAGGGAAGGCATGCAATTAGCATTGGTCTAAATGAAGCTGTAATGATTATTCCCAATATTAATCTGACAAAAGGGCTATGACCGAAAGCACTAACTAGCCACAATGTCATTGGGATAATGGCTGAACGGACATACATTATTCTTGACAAGCAGATCTGTAGCAATGCCTCAAATACTGTCCAATTTGACAAACATATTTATTAATGAGCATATGGTTGCTTTTGTAGATGCACAGCTGTTTCTGTGGGTAATGTGCAAATTATAGTTGTACACAGGAGGCTTTTTTTTCCACAACACAGAAGATAATGATTAGTACCAACGCAGCAAAGGCTTGTTTTTCATCCATGGATTAATTGTCTGCTTGACTTTGTGCAATTATTTGACCTTTTTGTTGAAACCATAACCAGGTAGTGGGATATTACATAGCAGTTTCAAGGTTAATGTAAGGTGAAATCCATGTTGACACTGATCTGACTACATCATTTAAAAGGGTTTGTTGTGGTGACACTAAATATCTGAACTGACTTTGACATTGACATCAGTAACGAGCTCTAGCTGTAGAATTGTGCAGCAGAATCCAGTAATCAATCGTGTGGTCAGTTCTGCCATCTGTCAATACAAGCAGATTGACAATAATAGCCAATAATGAGTGGAATTAGCAGATAGCTCTGGGCTAATCGAATAGCAAGTTAAAGGGAATTTCTACATAAACTGTGGACAAATGGACACTGGGTGCTTACAGCCATCAGTGCGTTCTTGAAAATAATTTCATCCACACAGAAAGAGTGACAAGTAACAAGAAGTGACACAGCTGAGCACATGTTTTTTAGATGTGAACTCAACAAATGAAGACAAATACAATTTTTAAGCTGCAAAAATAACAAAAAAATAATTAAATATTGTACATTATTTGTAAGGCTGGCAGTACAGTCAGTAGAAATGAACCAAAGGGACTGAATATTTTCTTTGAAATGAATGTAACAGTGTAAAGGGAAAGAAGGTTTCTAACAGAGCTGAAATACATGCAGCCTATCAGGGTACAGCCACAAAGACAAAATGTGAACTGCTGGAATAACCATGATATTAGAATGAGTCCTATGGTGAAGGAGTAGAAAACTCCAACTTGACTCACAATAACAGGTTCAAAAAATACAAATACAGTTTTAAACACCTATTGTATCAGTGTCTTTGCTTCACGTCTATCTGAATCTGTAAATCTAGACTCCTTCATGTTTGCATCTAATGTTTGATTTGAAAAAAAAGTTTGCATTATTAGTTAAAGAGGGCATATGGAACATGAACACCACAACATCCAGTGCGAGGATGCCGCAGCCACAACAACAGAACAAGGCGTCCAGCCATCGGGCTGCCAGACTTGCGACCCCCAGGTGTGCTTCGATGCCGTAAAAATTCCTCTCCCAAACCCACTCTGGCCCCCGATTCTCTCCAGTCACTCCTCCCACGAGAAGGACAACAAAATGCCGGTTGTCAGAAGCAGCTGCTCGACCCGCTGACTCCACCCCCCCTCCACAGTACCAGGCTCAGCCTCGCTATTACGAACTATTTACTGTATTAGACAACCAGCAATGGTGCCTGCTACTCAGCCAGCTATTGGCTGGTAGATGTAAACATAATGCCAATGTTGTGCCCGTCAGAATAAATATTTTACTTCAAATATAATTGTAAAAGGAAATACTGTGTTTTCATTCTACACCCCTCTAAACCCCCGTGGAGGTATTATGTTTTTTAAAAATATTGCTTTTTATAGAAGTGTTCCATATTCCACCTTTAAGTTTTCATTAAGCTCGTATTTTTTATATGTGTGAAAAAGGTTGGATTTACAAGAACAGTGATAAAGTGCTGTAACTTGATTTTGACAAGTATTTTGCTGTTACACTGTGCATGATGTTTCATTGTAAAACATTCAACTTACAGTCAGACTTGTGGCCATGAAGAACATAAACATATACATATATTGAAACTTAATGACAACCTCTAAGATGGTTTTGCCATTTTACCTTTGTAAGAGAATGAGAACGTATAACATATTTTACATTATTTGTTATCAGTAAAGTCTGGGTAAAGAAAAAAACACCTAATATGTCTTTCTTATCAGTTATCTATTAGACAGTGAGGTCACTCTTCATCGTTTTGTTTTGACCTGTAACTTTTAAAATACTGAAGGATTCAAATCAGTGGTTTGTTTGTTTTTTCACTGCTAAGTTAAAACTTTTTTTAGGAATTCATGTTTCCAAATACATAATGGATCTTTTTTTAAGATGAGATGAACTTTATGGTGATTGGTCACATTTACCTTGACAAGGCCTATGCCATCCCATTTAAGCCTGTTTCATATGATAAGTAATGGCCTCCCAGAGCTCGTTCATCTTCAATAAATGGTGAGCAGGCAGGTGGAGAACCATGGGCCGTCTGGCAGCTGGAGAGGCAAGCGTGTTTGTTCTAGAACTGTCATGTTTATGCTCAGTCAGCGCTCTCCTGGATAGCTACTCAACCAGAGTTAAATCAATGAGAAGTTTCTTTGCTTGTTTACTGAGGAGAAGGCAATGATGAGCATTAAGGAATTTTTAGTCAAACGTCCTATTATGACATCACGGTTATGTCATATACTTTTATCAAGAAAGGATAGAAACTTACATACATGAATTAAATTCCTTGATGGAGGATTTCTTACTGCAGTTATGCAACCCGTTATCAGGCAAGGCAACAATAGAAAGAATTGGAAAAGGAGAAGAGTTCTGTTCAACTTCAGGGACTAAACAGAATTTTAGTGTTAGTCATCAGGAAAGTATCTCTTTACTAATGAGTGTTTTGTAGGTTTTCTAGTATTTTCACAGTTGTGGAAACACCTCAGAGTCCATTCAGAGGAGGTCTGAGAGCTCTGCTTAAAATGCTGTCTCCAAAACTTTAACTTGGCCAAGAGACAGAGGATGGATGGATGGATGGATGGATGGATGGATGGATGGATGGATGGATGGATGGATGGATGGATGGATGGACGGACGGACGGACGGACGGACGGACGGAAGGACGGACGGATTTTTTAAATTTTCTTTTACAAATTTATGTTTGTGAGACATTTGGGATTCTTCACATTGAGTTTCACATTTTTGAAATGACTCGTCTGTTTTTTCTGCCACAAATATATGAAACTTCACACATTTTCATTTGCAAAACTAAAACCAGCAAAAATGGTCACAAGACCTGCCAACTGACAACGGCATACCGTATAAACTGCACAAACAATATTTTGCAGCTGTAATCAGACTGTGTCACAGAGGAAAATCTTGGCCTTGACGGATTCTGACAGCTTGATATCTAATAGGCCTCCATGCAAAATAAATGACTGTCTCATTTACTGCCAGTAGAGATTTGCTGTGAAGTCCAAAAATACAAGTGGATTAATGTCTGAATAGACAAAAAGAGGTGTCGTTCATCTGACATTGACTTCAAAGTGTGAAACAATCCAAATGCATCTCAATGTGACTTTCAGTCTACAAATTTGTTGTGAAACTGTTAGTCCTTTCAATTAGTTTGAAAACACTGCAAATCCATATCTTTGAGATAGCATCAGATTTTACCTGTCATATCACTGGTAAATTTACATGAAACTCCACATTTCTACTTTGAAGTTAATGGGATAAATCAACGTTTTTTTGTTTCTTTTTGTTTCATCTATTTTTCGATTTCAAGTAGTTCTTGTTGAGTTCTAGCTGAGCCAGATAAATTGTCAGCAGTAAAATCCAACCTTCTGCTTTCAAACTGGTATTTATTGAAGATGTTTTTCCTCTTTTAGTTGTTCAAGCTTCCTGTGGCTAGACAAATAGCAGCTCTTTTATCATATGAGAGTGAGAGTTAAGACAGGTTTCACTCTATTCCTCTGAGTTTTTTCATCACTTTGTAAAAAGGTTAGATGTGGAATTTCAAAACTTTTACTGCAAACACTCCTTCTCTTATAACCTCTATATCAGAGCGCTTTTGATAAACAGTGGACCATCTGCTGCATAATTCAGAGTCATAAAACTTGTTTCTGTTCTGAACCAAAATGAAAAATGCTATCCCATTCCAAGGGTTCATTGCAGCCTCATTACTCAGTGCCACCAGTGTCATGAAGGAACCCTTGCAGGGGTAGGACCTGGAAATATTACAAGACCCTGCACATAAATTAGAAAAAGAGAAGGGCGACATGTATTATAAGTTTGTCTTTCTTTTAACTCTGTGTGGTGGAATCCAGTAAACATGAACATCCTTTTGCTCTATCAACATAGAGCAAAACAAATGGGCAGACAGGACTTTGTTCTTTGACTGGGAGTGCATTGCTTCCAGGAATGATGCCTAATCAAGGTCAAACATGAAGAAATGGTCCCATCTTTCCTGTGGGCAGCACATGAAGATACAAGTCACTCTTTTTTTTTTATTGCAAGCACGTCCACTGAAATAAATTCTCTGCTGTTTGCATATAAGCGAAGTACCAGCTTACAATTATTTTCCCCAGAAACCACAGAGAACTATCTTTCCCTTTAAACCATCATCGCAACAAATTGCTTATTGAATCTTATCAGCTACGTGTAGCTGAATTTAAGTCTCCAAGATTAGCATATTTTGTGAATTGATGAAAAGACGATTCTCAAGGCTTTTTTACAAGGTGAATTTAGCTGCATAAAATTTATCAAGGTGTGTCTTTTGGGAGCCTCCTTTCACAAGCATTCTCAAAAGAGCCTCATTTGCCCATAGTGGAGGGAAATGAATAACTGAAGGCTGGTTTGTCCTTTCAGGATCATTAGAAGCAACCGGTCTCCATTACAAGATCACATTAGCTGCTTACGTATCAGTTCATTGAAATGTGTTTAAAAAGTTCTCTTCACCAGAACAGATGTTCTTCAGGCTTCTAGGTCTCAGTGGGTATGCACGGCTCACTGCACACACACACACACACGTACACACATACACACATACACACGTGCATGGTGTATTTTGCACCACATCATAGATAGATTGACTGTTTTTTCTTAATGATTTATTCTCCTGGGATCCCTATGGAAAACTATTTAGTTAGCAGCGCAGCTCCTCCATAATGCCTGAGGAGGTCATGTAATTGCTTCACCAAGCTCAGACGTTAACGCTTCATTTTGCTAAGCAGAAACTGCAGCAGCAGCATCGTAAAAGAGGCCCATCCTGGTCGTGATGCTGTGTTTAACCTCCACGTAATGCACTGTGATCACTTCAAATGTTTCCATCTGAAATCTCATGAGGCTGATGGTGGTTGAGACAAACGTAAAACATGTCAGTCATGTGTTTCTTGTTGCATCAGCAGCCACAGCTGGAAAAGTAACTATGCATGTAGGGTCATTAGCAACAATATCAGTGATGACAGAAACATGAAATTCCATATTCTTCAGCCTGGTGATTCTCTCCAAGCTCGATTTGTCACACAGTTCGTTATCACTAACTACAGACCTGCTTCTAATTTAGCCACAGTGCATCAGCTTCCTGCGATCTTCACCTGGAGGGAAATCTAAAGTCATATTTGAAATTACTCTGTTTTGATCTTCAAGCACAGTTTTGGGGGGTCATTCAGCTCTTTAAGGCTCTTTAAGGAGCATTTCCAGAAGTCCCTTTGTTCACAACTACCATCTGATTAATCACCGTTATGTCTTTCAACACGGGCATGTGTATGTTTATTTATTTAAATTCACATTTATGGCAAAATATTGCAGCAAATCCCCATAAATCTGAAATCCATCACAAGATAACTGTCAATGCTGCAGATGAATTTCTTTTAAGTGAAAACAAGTGGCTGCTTGAAGGCCTGATCCTTAACAGTGATCCTTTCCAGTAGAAAAAAGTCCCCAGAGCTTTAAAACTGTATGCACGTGATGCCTAAAATGTATTGTAAGCTGCTGTCTACTTTTTTCTCCCTCATAAAATAATCATGCTTATTGATGTGCCACAAGATACTTGAAACTTCCTGGAATTTCCAATCAGGTTCTTTGTACACTGCATATTTTATTTTTGCACAATATGTACAATACTAAAGAGCTAATACCCAGGAGGATCGCTGTGTTATTTACTGTTTACCATGATTAGTTGTAGAAGACAGATGCAATGCCAAGGTACTCATAATGAAGAGCACAGAGCATCCTCAAGGGAATTAACACAATCAAACAACAACTCCTGGTGTGCATGTAGGCTGCCACATGAAATGAGTGATATAAAAGAAAAATCACATGCACAAAATAAAAAAAAATGCCCTAACCCCCCCCCCCTCCCAGACACCTGGACCTGTTAACAACCTCTAAAAAAGGCCAAAACAGCAGTACCAAGTGCAGGATCATGTTATAATGCATCTTTGCAACGGGCTGCTTTAAAGAAGCCCTTCCATTAAAAACCTTTTTTTCTGAGGTTTCTGTTGAATATTTTAGCTCCACAGGTGTTCTTACCTTCATAGTGGATATGAAAACAGATCAACAACTTCTCTTTCAGTTTTAATCTCTCAAACTACGCAGGTGACGATAACAACCGAGTTCTCTCGAGTCCAAACAGCCTTTATCTGTTACATCACAACTCCTTTGTTCATTAGTATTCAGCAGCTCCCGGAGTTGAAACCACGCCTAGCATGCTGCTGGCTAAAAGCTGTAGCATGAGATGTAGCAAACAGGAAAACACGACGTCTGATGTTGCCATGCACAGCGGGGCAGGAAACAGTATACCTTGCTCTCATAGGCTAGTTTGTTAGCCAGTCTGAGTTCAGCAAATTCAAATAATGAATATGAACGAGCTGCTGCTCGAAGCCTGACAGAACCAGCCGAATTTTAATGCAGACAGATTGAAAGGTCTGTTAATCAGTGTTTTCTGATGTTTTTTAGATATAAAATGTTTCATATTACAGGTTAATACTTAAGAAATAACCACAAAGTCCTGAAATTTGTTTGAAATGGCCTCTTTAAAACACTTGATTTGATAATATTATACTTCATCATACCTTTTAAGGTTTTTGGATGATGATCGTATAATGGCAAAAAAACCTGCAACAACATGGACTCTCCTTTCTAGAATCTTAATGAGGTTTTCAGTCATGAATTAAGAATTCAGTTGGCTCTTTATGGTTGATGGGTCAAAGATTTGGATTCAATTTTAAAGAGTTCATTCTGTTCAATAACAAAATATTATTACATTACTGGGGGTAAGGATAAAAAGGACAAAGAGAAGAAAAGAATAACAGGAGAAAAAAGAAAAAAAGTAATCTACTGTTTCACTTTATTATAAATTATAAATGTTCTCTTCTTTCATTGATATCTTGATCTTGGACATGTTTTTGGGTCAGGATAGATGCTGTAGCAGCTAATAATAAAACCTTTTTTTTAAAATTAAACAAAATTAGAATTGATTTTAGAGCTGTAGAGATGTTTTCTTTCATATTAGCTCTCTGATTCTTGTTAAAATATATCAAAAGAAAACAGTAATCGGTGGGCTTTTCAATTTCTAGTTCAAACTAAAGTGGACCAGCATCTTTTCTTTTAATTGGACTCTAAAGTTCATTTCGCAGCTTTCACACTGGACTAAATGGACCGAACAAAACATATTAGGTGTAAAATCACCCTAATATACAGAAACTATCAGAGCTGGGCCATTTACTGTTGCGTAATTTACTTCTTGTCCTTCACTTGTGACACATTAACATCCCCTGAATCATGAGCTCAGTGGCCAAGCAAGCATAAAAATCTGTTCATCCTGAAAGCTGGTGCTGCAGGGAAGTTAAATTATACATTACCAAACAAGATTTTTTTCTAAACAACCTTGTCTTTCCATGTGATTTCTTCCATGTAATTTCCATATTTGTGTATGTGATGTTGTAATTCCTTTAAATCATCAGGAAACTTTCATTGTAATGAGACATAACAACACGCAGTGTTCAACAAGGTTAAACACGCAAAAAAAAGGAAATATAAAGACCTTTAAAATGTTTAAATAACAGATGAATGAAAATCATTCAAGTTCAGGAAAATTAAATGATAAATACAAATGAAGTAAATTATGTTGGAGTTTAAAATCAGTTTGCGAAGACACCTGTTAATAATACCTTTAACCCGCAATTTGTAAGTGCACTCCTGAAACCTCTTACAGCAGCCCTCATGTTGGAGATTTACATGCAGTAAAGGTGGGAGGATGAATGTGCGAGAGGTGAAGGTTAACAGAAGGGATCGATAGTGGTGTATCTGCTGACATATAGCCAAACAGCTCCAACTACTACTTTAAAAATCGCTCACAATACTCTCACAGGCCAGAGCTCATTGACTTTCTGCTTGGATGTAGGTGAGTGTATATTTGTGTGAGTGTATGCATTTTTAATTGCTGCGGAATGCCCTCTGAGAGTTTCCCCCGCCACTTCTCAAACAATTAGTTTAATGGAGCATTACAGCAGTATCTGGGTTAGCAAAGTCAATACATTGACATTCCACAGCCATAAAGTGTCAGAGCCGCCGCCGCTCATATGTCCATGAAACTCCGTCACACACTGTGGAAAACACAGACACAAGCCGCTCTGCAAAATCTAACATTACAGATGTTGTTTCTGGGAGCGGAAGACAGTTAGTAGAACGGTTTATGAGCCCTGTCGCAATATAACACAACGCAAAACAAGATGCACATTTCTCTAAACATTAAAGTAATCAAAAGCACCTTGATGCCGAAACATTATAACAGTGATTTGCACCGCAGTGGCTGTTTATTTAATTGTAATTGTAGCATTTGCTGTATTACTTAAACAAGTGTTTTACCTCCATATTAACTACTGGACCACATACTTCTCACTCTAATTAGTCTTTTGTTGTTTTAAGCTGTTGACCAGTTTATGACAAAGGTCTGCAGAATTTTCATTGTCAAATCAAGTTGTTGATTTTTTCTTTAGAAATGTTAAAATGATGCATCTTACAGGGTAACCCAAAATATGTGGATTTGTAGGAGCGTCATTTTTTTGTATGAATCTATCATAAAATTATTGCATATAAATTAGTGTGGTTATTTTAATGTGTCAATAATGAAACTGATGTGTCCAATTGTGCAAAACAATTTTGAGCCTTTTCGTATCTCCTTGATGTTTTTAGCTAGTGTGCTAAACTAAGCTAAGCTAATTGCGTTCCTGAAAGTTGGTCACTCCAGTTAATCCCAAAATATTCCCTATTGCTCATCATGTCTAGTCAGGAATTCACACAGCAGTTATTGAAAGGATTAAAATGTTTTCTACGTGTAAATAATATATTTGTTACACAACTCCATTACCATAACAGTCAGAAATTACAACTAATATTTTTACTTAAGAAACAAAACGTTGAAAGCAAATATCAGAGCTAATTATAAAGATTTAACACACTGAGGAGGCAAAATAATATTACACTGAAGATCATAAGCAGATATGATTCTGTACTTCCAGATGTTCTAAATTTTACCATATTCTAACACAGAGGCTCAGTTCAAACATCAAAGTAGCTGTGTTTAAAAATGTGGCTAGAAAATAATCCCAAACTAAATGCTCATCACTTTCCAAGCTATGGGAGATTATCTCACAGCAACCTGAGATCCTGTACACAAAAGACATCTGCAAAAATGCACCTTATCTAAGCTTTTTACCGCTGACACTGGAAATGAGTCTATACAACAATAAGTATGTAGCTTCTTGGTGCCAGCCTAGTTTGGATGTTTGCCCTTTTCTCCTTAAATTCTTAAAACTAATGCTAAAAAAGAGAGACAGAAATAAACAGACATTCCCACATCCTTTAATCTTGCAGCTCAAGCTTGTGTACCTACAAGCACTTTAGAGACTGCCATCCAAGCAAGTTTGCCTTGATCCATTCAGCATGGAAAAGCCTCCATTTTTTTTTTTCTTTTTATATATTCTGTACACGTCTTAAGTGTGGGTTCACATGAGGTGTGTGCACAAATAGCTGTTACGGTCTTATTCCTCTCTGCCCTCAGGTTAGAATGTGCATCCACTCAATTGTGCTGCTGCAGAGCAGGATGATGTTTCTGAGGTCTGTTCTTTCCACATCTGTCTCCCTCTGTTTGTCTAACTCAAGGGCAGTTGAGGTTATCAGCCAAGCAGATTAAAAATGTAAAACAAAACAGAACATAAAAAGCCGAGGGATTATTGGGTCTCTAGGCAAATTAATCTACTTAGGCATTTGATTTGCACTATTTTCAGAAGTATTTTCAAGAAACATTTTGGAACTTCTTTGGTGCCACTTCCAAAACAACATCAGGACTAAGTTTTGTATATTTTCAGTTAATTAGATAACACAGGTTTCTTGATAAGAGTTGGGTCTTTAGATGGATTGTTATGGTTGTGTGTGTATATATATCCTGAGAAATCAGCCTCATGGCTTAAGTGTGTGATGTGCAACCAGCTAGCTTGAATGTTTAAGGCTTGTGAGCCACTCAGGTACACTCTGCTCCTCCTATCGTTCCGTGATGCCAGGCTCATTAGCTGAATGCAACCTGACATTGTTGTGAGATGTGGTCAACTCTGCTGGTGATCTGTAAAAAGTCAGTGCAGATTAAAGAGTGGCTTGTCTTTGCAACCACATTGTAAGTCTTTTGTATAAAAAGACCCATGAGAAAAAAGAAAAGTCTTCCTGGTATGATCCTAATGTAACTATAACATAGTTGCTAAAACCAAAAGATGTAGTTTGGAAAATGTTGTAAAGTTTTTCCTCATTATGTAGCTAAAAAAGATTTTCTCATTGTATATCGACTTTATTCCGCTGAGATTTCACGGGATAATTTAGTATAATTACACATGACCCCTTTTGTTTCAATACTGCATCACCTTCAGGGAACGAAATAGCACAGTTGATAACTGGCCACTTTTGTACAACTGTCATTAAGACTTTTGTCTCCTTTCACTGTGAGCTCAATGTGATTAATGAAGCCCATTCATCAAACATATTAATCATGCATTACTGCTTTTTTGCTGATTTTAGTCCAACTGGGATTAAAAAAAAAAGAAAAGCCTAACCTGGAAATATTGAAATTTCCTTAATGGCTCACATTAGATGCAAATTTGCTCTAATTTAGCCTCAGTCCATTAGAAGGAAGACATCTTTGTTTTTTTTGTTTCCTGTGAGTAGGTGTGAAATTAGAGCTTATATGATAGGCACTTAAATAGATCCGTGTGTTGCAGTTGCTGCTGTGCAAGTTAACACTTTACACAAACTAGTTCAAAGTTCACAAAAGTTTAAATTAAATGAGTATCTGTTAATAGTTCATTACTTTAAAGCCCTGTAATAAAATAACTTATAATTATTATCTCTTTTTTTTGTAAGGGAGACAACTTTGGTTGGAAAAAAACAGTAATTAAATGTTGCTAGATTATATATATTCTAATTAGAATAACCCCATTATCAGGGGTCAATTTCAGAAGACAGGAAGGTTAATCTGAAGCTTCCAACGTCCTTAAAGGGTTTTCTATTTAAAACTGTATTGTTAAGCACTAGTTATGTATAGTCTCATATACTGTACCTCGTCTGTTTGATGTTGTTTCTAGTTGTTTGACAAAGCCGGTCTCTTTGACATCACTTTCATATCAAATGTCTTCTCTTTCCAAATACACATGTCCACAGGAGAGTGTCCTTTGTCTCAAGGACCAGGGATGGAAAGAAATCACAACAGAAGCTGCACAGTGAAGACTCTAAATCCAGTGTAACATCCTTTTTAAGGCTCTATAATAAGATTGTCCTTGATACCAATAAATAATCTAAAAATACTCAATTATAGTGGTGAGTGTATTTACATCTTCTGACCACCAACCCCAAAATTAGCAGCAGAACATTTAAAAAACAGATAGATAGAGTCGTACTAATAGAGTCGTATTCCATTCGGCTTGTCTTTTTAGCTTTAGCAGAAACTACAGGGTTTACAGGCCCCATTACTATTTTTAGATCAATAACACATGTATTGGCTTTTCTGCTGGGTTTGCACTTTGCTGATCAATGCAACAATAGTTCTGTTTAGTGCTCTGAATTAATTACACACTCTCTAGCATGCATGACTCATCTGATTCCAGCAGTAATGATCAGAGGGTGGAAATGTTTCTTCTGGGAAGTCTTTTATTACTGCCATTGCTAAAAGTTGCTCGATACTGCCTGTCAGATCCGGTAGCCTATGCAGAGACACATTTTTCTGTCTTTTGCATTTATTATTGGCACAACTGATGAAAAAGAAAATATCGCCAAGATGCTCATGGGGCCATATTCGAAATCAGTAAGAAGCTGTTTTCCTGCATTATAGACATAAACTTGGGAGAAAGTGATCACCTGAATTATCCTCTGGTTTCAGTAGCTTTGTGAGTAATGTGGGGGGGGGGTGTTACAACTGTTCAGTTTCCACGATGCCGACACTTAAACATCTCCCCAGACTCTTTTGAATAGCTGGAGCCATTTGATGAAACATTTTCTCCAAGTGATATTGTTGGAAAGTGGCTGTGTGTATGGGCTTTCATTCCACTCTAATGATCCTGAACAAAGCTAAACCGAGCGCAGATGAGATGAGAAAATAGACTCTGAGCAAGAGATGGCCTACAGATAAAACGTTTGCAAAGCCGAGGAGAGGGAACACACAAGTGTAAAATCAGGTCAACCAAAGTTGAAAAAACCACACTGGCTTTGATTTACCACAAAATGTACGAAAACTGAGGCCCCGTACCAAAATATGATGGTACGTGATCCCAGACCTATTCAAGAATTCCTCCATGACAGAAACATATTAAGTGCAAACAGTTTTATTTGTAGCGTCACTCAGATTTGACTAAACATGTAATTAGTTTAGCAAATGCACCATGTCTTACAAACATGCTAATGTTTTACAGCCATCCGCATCATCATCATCCAGCTACACTGATGCAGATAAAAAAGGCTTCAACGTGAATTCAGACACTAGAAAACTGTATGTGAGACACGTAGATGGGGAATGGAAAGCAATGCATTATGGTAATTTGAGACATTATTTAAGCTACCTGCATTGCCATTACCTGCATCACTCATGGATGGTGGTTCCTAGTGGAAAATGAAATACAGACATTATTTATCTCCCATTTTTAAAATCCTTTTATTGCAGCTCTGCTAATAACACATTCAAGAGACTCTGCACCTCCCTCTGTCTCCTCCTTCACGTTCACTCCCACATCCTGGCAAAACAAGGCTTGAGGAAACTTTAAAGTTGATGGATCAATAGAGAAACAAAGCAGCATTTCCCCCCCGAAAACTGAAAGCTCAGATAAAACATTCAAATTCCCACTCTTAAAAGCTGCAGCCTAAAGACGTTTCACAACAAGAAGATTATAGATTTGAATCAAAGCATAAACACTGGAACACAAATGTGGTTTAATATTGTCTGAGCTGAAATTATTTAAAAAAAAAATAATTGTAACACGGAAGAGTGTATAAATTGCATTCATTAATTTTCTTCCATTTTTTTAGAGCTCACATCTTCCTTTGCAAGGTTATTTATTCATCAATGTCATTCTACTAAGTTATTTCTTAGTGACGTAAATGAATAGTGAATTTGGCAGAAATGAAAAATTCGGAGTTCATTTGGATACGTCTCACTAAACTGTTGTCGCTTATTTTATAGCTTGAAAGAATTTGAAAGTGATCAATTGAACAAATACAAGAGAAACAAAATGAGAATCAACATCAGATCTGGCAACTCAAGGGAAAAATCAGGGAGGGGAGGGGGTGAGTGGCTGAGAGTGGATGTGTTTTTGAACTGCGGGACTCAGATTTGACAACAAGGTCTAATTCTTACACACTGTACCTTTAAATCAAGGATGCTTATCCTCCTGAGAACCCACATCAAATTAAAATTACCTTGATCTCTGACAAAAGAATTCTGAACACTCAAACAAATGTTAGTCTTTTATGAGGAGCCTTATTAGAAAACTGTAATTACTATAAAAAATTTTTGATTTCAAGACTTAGAAGTAATTTTCATAAATTCTTCAAGTTTCTTTTTAGAATTCTTGACCTTAAAATAACTCAAAGTGTTTGTTTCATCCTGTTTTAACAAATAAAATATTTGTTTTTACCTGTATTTGCATAAATGATTAATTAATAGTAACTACTATAACTGACTTGATTTGCACTAAAGCCTCTCATCAGTCTCCTGACTACACTATGAAATATTATCAACACATTGTTGCTGTTTCCTTGTTGCCTTCTGGACATCTTTTATCATTTTATCAAGAGACATTTTATTTCCTAACAATTTCACCTGATGAAAAAAGTAAAAAAATAAATAAAAACATAAGGAAGATTTTATTTCTGTTCATAAAGCATTGTGCATGCATAACTTATTCTGAATTCAAGTGCATTTTAGATGTTTCTAGGCCGTTGGCGCACACTGTTTCCAGCTTTGTCAAATGGTGGTGTTAAATAATTATGAGCAGGTGGGTTGGGTGCGGACCCGTGGAGCACGGCGGGTGCAGAGCAGAGCTGTCATGCCAACTCCTGCCCTCGGGGTGAGCGAGCAGGGAGGAAAAGGCAACAAAGAGAGAACACATGAGAGAGGAAAAGGTTAGCAACTATAAAATAATGAGTCACCTTCATGAATTTGATAAACTCAAATGCCTTGAATGGTGTTTGCACAACATATAAAAAAAGCTAAATTGCATGCCAGACCTGAGAAGATACGATTATTCAAATTATTGCCCACGGGACCTTTAGGTGAAAACACTGTTCTTTTTTTGTTTGGCTGCCGTCACTTCTCTGTGTGTAGGAGTGGGGCTATGATGCTGGAGGCACATCGCCACTGGCAACGCTGCCATGCCAACTCCAATCATGTGTCCTGCATCTCTACAAAACAGCTGAGCCTCTCGGGAGGATGCAGCCAACAGCTAACCAGAAACAAACACCTCTCTGTTCTTGACGCTCAGTGAGACATGCCTATGGAGAGAATGGGGCTCACGAAGAGAGGTTGACTGAGATAAAGAGAGAGGGGTAACAAATAGCAAAGAGAATTTGGAAGCTGCAGCGGCAACAGAGCCAGACTACGGTAGTAAAAGATGTTGTCTGCATTGAAGATTTAGAGAAGGAAGAAGTTTGTGTCATATGTAAAAGATGATTATGGGAAAATGATCAAGAAGCTGCTTGTACATGTGATTTTTTTTTTCTTAAAAGGGCAGAGTCTCCTTCAGAAATATGAAACAGGTGAAAGACTGAGGAGTTTAGAACAGGGATGGAAGTGAGAATTGTTTGGATTTTATTCTGAATGGACAGTTTGAGCATCATTATATCTGTGTTGCTCATTTAGTTTGCAAAGTCTTGGTTTATTACTCAGTAACAAAAGAGTTCTTACTTACTGTGATGTGTTCAGGAGTTATTGTGCACAAATTGTTTCAGAGCTCTAGTTTAAAAAAAAACAAGCATTTCAATGTTCATAACTTCTCAAGGGAAATGATTTCCATTTGAAATCTGGATGCTGCATCTCAGTGTTTTCATTTCTGTTGAGTCGATGACACATGACAGCTGTGAACTCTGTCATTTGTAACATTTATCATCCTCAGTTTGATTTGTTAATTGAAAAATAATCATGGATGAAATGATTGTCATATAACTGCAGCTGTAAAGTAGCAGTCGTGTGAAAAGTCAGTCAGTTATTTTCTGGACCTGTTTCTCCCTGTTCAGGGTCGTGGGGAACTGGTGCCTCTCTCCAGCTATAATGTATGAACAGTAAACAATATAAATACACTGAATATACTGATAAATGTATTAATTTATAACTAATATTCTCTAATCTGAACACCTTTTGTAGAGACCACTCATTGTGGCTAGAATCAGCTGACTTCATTGATAAACTATGGCTGCGCAACAATAAAACAACTCTTTTTACACACACTAAAAAAATCAGAGAATCATCAGAGAATAAAAATAAATGCTCTTACACAGTTATTATCCTCATATATAATGTCCCTAAAAGAAATGAAGACACCTAATTCAAATTCTTGCCAGTGTTGTGAAAGAAAGTGCTGCAGTAGGTCTCTTTTGTTCAAAGAACTCCTCCTTTAATGTGCTGCTGCTCTCAGAGCTTCTCTTTGAAAATCCCTGGATTTTTCAAACAACCAGCCAGCTAAGCAGAGCTCATCACCCCGGTGCCCATGGAAAAAAAGGAAGAAAAGAACTTCTGGATGTGTCTGTCTGTTCTGAGAATGCCATGTTTTAAACATTAAAGGTTTAACAGAAATTATTTCTACATGGATACAAAAGCCAGATTTGTATTTATTTATTTATTCTTTTAAAACAAAATTGACCTGAGACTACAAGTATGCGTTGTGTGGAGGTTTGATTGTTAGCAGTGTAACTCACATGATTTACGTTCTCAGTGTTGTGTGGAATTTTTTCTCCAAATTCAAAGGTCAAATACCCTAAAAGCGAAAAGCAGAATTGACAGTATCTCTCTGGTTCGGCTCCACTGTACACAAACTGTGATTGCTTTCCTCTAGAGTTATGCACAGATGTTAAGAAAGCTGGATCGCCTCAGTCCTTCTTCAGTAGTTAAAGCACCGCTTAGTGTGGCCCTCTGGGCTAGAAGTTTGAAATTAATTTCCTAAATTCCAAAAGTTTATAAAAAATGCATCAGAGAATAGCAGCGGCGAAGGCTGTGTCCCACATGTTGTATCTGTCAGCCGCCTCTCCTTCAATGCCTTTCTTCCTCTCTTCATCTCTTTCTTCTGTCTGCCTCTGACCATCTTCTTAATTCCCTTTTTTTTCACATAGCTCTCTTTCCTCATGCCTTCTGAATATATATCCAAAGGCATTATCAGAATCTTCTTTGAGCGTCACAGCAACGGATGAGCAACATCATTTTCGGACTCATTTTCAGCCTTGTGGCTTCATCTTCTTGCCTCTCAAATCACTGTGAAAAAGAAATAGTTAGAGAAGTGGAAAAGCTTCTCCAAGGACATCTAATATACCGCCTCCATGTTCAAATGGGCCGAACATGAGTGCACGGCTTGAATCTTCTTTCAGCTCGATCTAATGACTAGTTCTCCAAAAACCTTCTTCTAAACCCTCGCTCCTCCCAGATAAAAATATGTCCGTTTAGCTTTGCCGATAGGAAGTATCGGAGTTCAAACGGCAGATCAACCTCAGAGTTACATTTGAAATTGAGGCCTGAAGGTTGTGTAGAAACCTGCAAGAGGTTAAAGGTGTTATCCATTTCAGTGTAGCTAAAAGGCAAAAACTGTCTGTTGTACTTAGTTTTTTACTGTCTATAAGTTTGTTTTTTTTTGACAGAAAACACAAGCTTCTTCCAAGAGCTAGTTTGTAATGCCAAGAATCTGTATGCCAAGGCCCTTACACTTACAGTACCTTCTACCCAGCTCATCCCAGTTCTGGCTTCAGAAGCTGCCAACATGTGTCCACAGGGTCACAAGGACACTCAACCACTGTAAAGGTGGTAGTTCCTTGAAGGTGAGTGAGTGGAATTTGAGTGTCTTGGTATTTACTTTAAGTATTTTAGTAAGACAAACCAAGACTTACTGCTCT
Organism: Pachypanchax playfairii; assembly: GCA_006937955.1. Lineage (NCBI taxonomy): Eukaryota > Metazoa > Chordata > Actinopteri > Cyprinodontiformes > Aplocheilidae > Pachypanchax > Pachypanchax playfairii. The sequence goes on along the minus strand of SSNP01000111.1, from coordinate 86,243 downwards.
ATCCCTATTTTAGACAACAAATGATCATGATATTTGAATCATGAACAATTGAGAGCTGCACCTCCGTATTGAAAGCCGTCAGCTGAGGTGGTTAGGGTACCAGATCACATCCTGGTCACCTCGTCTTGAAAGTGTGAGTACATCCTTCTGAGAGAAGTCCTCATAGAAACCCGATACTAGAGATTTTACGTCTCTTCTGGCCCGAGAAAGCTTTAGGGTCCCCAGCATTAGCTGGAGAGTATGGCTGTAGAGAGGGATATCTGGACTTCATGATCCATTCCCTCCAGGAACCATCATGTCTGCATGTATGTGTATAAATCATTATGTATATTTTTACATGACAAACTAGGAATGCAACAATACCACTTTTTCAACCCGATACCCTCTACCATACAAAAAATACAATGAATTGGAAGACAGGTTTTATTTTCTTCTCTGCTTGTTACAACAAATGATGGTGAACTCGATAAAAAAATAAGACATTAATAAAACATTACCACAAAACCAAAATTTCAAGTGAAAAATGAACATTTTCTGTTAAATTATTTCTGAGTTTCCACATTTTAAACATGGGATCATGGTACCAGTTAACTAACCGATACCAATATGAGTACATTAGAGTGGTATTGGCCCCGATACTCAATACCAGTATCAATATCAGTGCATCCTTATGACAAATATTCTCAAACATGTGTTCCTTCCTTGCTGATTTTAGTGATAACTAAGGTCAACTGTAATGTTAAATATTGAGGCATCAGCTGAGTGCAGCAAGCCTTTACTTGTTAGCAAATTGATCAATATGATTTATTTCCTATAAAAGCAGTAATGCTTCATCTATTTGCTTCATCCATGTCACTGAAAGTGATGCGAGAGGTCTTTAGATAGTTTCAAACATAACTAGAGCTTATAACATTCATGATTAGAAAATGCATTTAAAAAGCATTAAATTCAATTTTATGGCTTTTAAATAGTTTATGTGATTTTATGTGTTTGTGCTCTGACAAAGTCAACTGTAATTTTGCAGATGTTAACAGCAACATCTGTCCACCTACCCATCACAGAAACAGTCACCACCAATCTACCAGATGGTCATAAAACACAGCGTTATTGAGTATGTGCAGTTACACAAGGCGGCAACATTATTTGTTGAGGTTTCATTTGTGGTCGACTCGTAAAATATTCATTAGTTATTTTTCTTTTTTTTTTTTCCATAAAAGTCACCTTTGTTCTAATTCTGCCTTCACTGGACTTGACATTGTCACCGAATAGTGTGTAAGAAAATAAAGTATGCAAATACAAAAAAATAGCTAAAACACAATATAATCAAACTGAATAATTAAGGAATTCTAATAATTTGGAAGAGTCATTACAGTGACAAAAATAAAACCATAAAAAAAGTATATTTCAGAAAATAAGTTGGATATTAATAAAAAATATCAAAATTTGGGTAGGAGGTGAAGGATCCAAATGTGGAACCAGGAGACTGCAAGTGAAAGGCAAAAATAAACTTTAATAACTTACTCAACAGAGGCAATAAAAAAAGCTGCGAAAGCAGAAAAACCAACAATTTCCATGAAACCAACAAGACAGATAAAATAAGAAACAGGAGGTAAGATGATGATCTAATGGTTAAGAAAGGAAAGAGGACAGAATACACAGAGAGACAAATGCATACAGGCAATTAAAAAAATAATGTAGTCAACCCCTACAACATCAAACAAATAGAAAATATGACACAACCAAAAGCCAAAACACCAGAGAAAACAGGGATGTTAATGTGCTGGTTTATAACTAAAGGTGCTCAGATTGGGTTAAAGGGACATAAGGCAAGATTTGTGAAAAACTACACATGCATTTCCAGTTTATTCAATGCTAATGGGTCATGAAGCATTAAAAACCCAAAATAACGAGGCCATCCGCATATATGTCTGTTGCCTTGGAAACGCTGTGTGCTACATAATGCGCTGCAGTTCGACGTCCGAATTTCCCGCACAGTTGTAGGGATGTGACGTAAATTGACGCTGCATGCGCGTTGCCGACAGCTCTTGAACAGGAAGAACATGGCCGCCGTGGACTTGGATTCAAACACTGAAGGTATACTTATGGATGTTTCTGCAGCCAGCAAACGACCTGCATCCACTCTCACCCCCCAAAAAAGTGGCACCACGAAGAAAAAAAAGACTTTATCAGCGGCATCTCGTGAGTCAAAAAAAAAATATGACCGAAGCCGGGCAGGCACCCGCATAAATATTGGGTATGCGTTCGGTTCATGGAGGGAACTTCAGCTGCATTTGGGAGTGAAAACGGATGCTGACATGGCTCATTTCCTTGTGACCAGGTGAGAAAACATTATAGGTCGTGTTTAGAGCCTGATACAGTATGAAAATGATGAGATCAAATCAAATAACAGAGTGGAGAGACCTGACGTGAAGTGTGTTAGCCTCCCCGGTGCAGTGCTGTGAAGACGAACAGTCTGTAAAGTGTCTGTGCGCGCTCCCGTGCCGGCTTGGCTGGTGGCTGCAGTTAGCCACAGCGCCTGTCGCGGCAGCACTGAGTCAGATTTTGTAAAGCTGCCTTAAGTTCCTTTAAGATTTGATGTACTGGGGAAAATCAAGGACAGACAAACCTTTTCCATAACAGTTCATTAATTTACAAACAAAATAGATGAAGGAAAGTTACTGATTAGACTGCACTGGGATTTATGATTCAGGGAGGTATGTTTACCTCGTAACAGAACAAGAGGATGACAAAAAATACAGCTATGGATTAAAAACCCTAAAATCAACCTATCTTCAGCCTGAATAAATACTACTGTATGTCCCCAACTGAGCTCTGGCACAATCAGAAGAGTCTTAGACAGTCGAAATACAGTGAAGAACTGGATAATATCAAGATCTCTAGAACAACCTTCTTGTAGCATAACAAGGAGGATTGCTTTGGCTTCAAAAGAGAATGAATTCTCAAATATTTAACTTTTTTTCTAGTAGACTTTATAAATAGTCTATTTTTTCTAACTATTGATGCCTGAATTTTTATCAGGACTTTAGTGCATCAGCTCTGAGGAGAAATCCATGAAATGATCAATCATTCACCAGTAGCTATACAAATGCATCTCACACACACGCTCAGAAATTAATCTCACAGTGATTACAGCTTTGCTTGAATTCAACATACACCAGACTGAAAAGCCACCACGAGAAGATTTTAATTTTGTTTAATTCATGCACTGGAACTAAACCAACCACTAAGGAAAAAAAAAAGACTGAATATTTTCATTAAACTTGCCGTCTTGGAACGAAGTATTCAATTTCCCCTCACAGCTCCATGACTGTGCCCTGTCAAGGACCACCTAACCATTTCGGATTGCTGTATCGTATGTCCATATCCCCCAGTTATACTTCCTTGCAATTTAAGCCCTTTGGAAATTGTGTTTTGAGAAAGGATGTTGAATTTTTCAGCTGGCCCTGAGCATGCAGAAGAATTATAATGTTGGATGGTAATTTCCAGGGAAGATGAGGATCAGCAATATAACCTGGCTCATCAGGGAGCGCTCTCGGCACAGGACTGCTGACAAAGCTTTCACCAGAAATAGCTCATGACTTGCAATTTAGAGAACCTTTTTAGTATAACACAATATGACTAGCTCTGAGATGTCAAAGAAATATGGAAGAGCACAACCTGATGGAGCGCATAACTTGATTCGTTCTCTTTTGCTTCTATTTCTCAGGTGGCAACTCGACCTACATGACAATGAAATACTTTGATGAAAGATTCATATTGTTGGCTGGTCAAATTAAATCATTAAACATGGTGAGGATATGGTGAGGATAGTTTTGTTGTGCACTGTCTCATACTAAACAAGCTGTTTTCAGATGGGAAAAAGAGGCATTAAAAAGGGATTGTTAACTCTCTAATGTCAAACTCGACCAACCTATATAGTTTGCCTTATTTTTTTACATATTAACTCTGAGATAATATATATCATTACACAATACCTTAATTTAATAATAATAATAATAATAATAATGGCACTTTTCACTTGTAATACTTTGATCCTCCACCAGAGGGCATGTGCATGAAATCCTATACAAGCTATGTAAAGGGTTTAACACAGCAGGGTTTTGAGGTAAGTGCTAATCCTGTTAAAAGGTGAATGTTTTAAATTAAAAAAAGGCATATCAAATTTACATTCTGCATTATACGGTTAATTAATTATCTGAATGTTCCTAACTGTCAGTCTTGGAAAGACACGTGATAATTTGTGTATAGCGCCAAAAAGTACATTGCTTAACAAGATTGGAGCCAGGATAAGTTGATACATTCTGACAGGATGTCAACATCATCCTGGCTCACAGTGCTACAATAAATTTAGTCTAATAGTTTGTGTCAGAATCACTGATAATTTGTCATGGTGTTTAATGTTTGGTCAAGCGTATCATCGCTGCCATTGTTTGTTAATAGTGTGTTACACTGGAGCTAGGAGGTAAAAATGTTTGGTGTATTTTCATCAGCTCTAATCCAATCAGGCCCTTCCAATACGGACTGTCCTCCATATCATTAATTCGTTTAGGTTCCTCTGATATAGGCTCCCCATATTCATGACACAGAGGCTGTACTTTGTTTTTTTCATGAGGGTGCCTGTGAACATTCTTAACTAAAAGAATAATCAGCAGAGACAGATTTCTTATATTTCCAACACCAGCCACTGCATTTGTTTTATGTGCCAATTTGGCACCGTGCAGCTCCGGGAGGAAGGTGGAGCAGAGCTCGACATCACGGTGAAATAAACACATGAGGGAGATCCAGAGAATGTTTGTTCAAGCTGTCACATGTACTCAGGGTGGTGCTCGAAACTGTGGGGGTTGATAGGTCCCCTGTTATCCATCCGTCCTACATTACATCAGCTGCCACTGTAGCCTATAGCCTTCCCCAAATGTCCTCTGTGACAACTAACTCCCAGTTATGTGGATTTCTTTTTGCTTCAGGCAACATGATTCTGACACTGAGCTCACTTGTTTGGAGTTATGAGGTGTCAGCCTGGTCCGCCTCATTGCAAGGAGAGTGGTTTTTCCTGTGAATGTGTTGGTGAAAACAAATACAACTTATAAATGTATAAATCTAAGAAGATTTACCATTGATCACTTTAAATAAAATAAAATAAAAAATCACACCTATTGCCTGCAACTAAACATCGTAAGTGGAGTCTTTTCAGCCACGAATCACTTAAGTCTGTAAACAAAAGGGACATTTTCCATTTTGGTTCTTGCTTGCAAACAAAAAATAACTCAGTATCTATATATCCAAACAGAGAAGATACAGAGAAGGTAAGACGAGCAGCACATATCCTCAGGATGGCGATTTATTGCATTGATTTGTCTTCGGGCTATTTTTAAATTCCTGAATTGACATAAATGTGTGAGTAGAGGTCCAGAAATGTATAAGTAAAACAATACCTTCGTAACTTTAGAAATATTGATTCTAATGGAGAAAAGAAAGATCTGCAGCACACCATCTGGGATTTCTTCTCTTTGATTTTCCTTTTCAAGGCAGAAGATTTTGAAAATACACTGTGATAAATGTGGTAATAAAATGTGGTGAATACAAAATTTATTATAGTTGGTTCAATGTTTTTAAAGAAGCTGACAAACGTAAGTTTTTTTTTTTTTTTACTTTAAAACTGCAATTTCCAAATGCAAAAATGTACCAAATATGTCATGTACCAAACTGTTGCTAAAAAGCACATTTATTAAACTTGTTTTTTTGTATATGTTTGTAACTGAATTCAATCCATACATGTCAAATTTAAATAACATATGTTACAACTTCAGATAGTCCTCCGTAACTTTCACTTAACACCAGTGTTGGGTGTAATGAGTTACAAAGTAACTCAGTAAGGTATGGGGCAGCCGTGGTCTAATGGGGACAGAGGCCATCCTCTAACCAAGAGGCTGGTGGCTCAATCCCCAGTCCTGGCAAGCCATGTGTCAAAGTACCCCTTGGCAAGATACTGACCCCCAAAACTGCCCCCCAAGTGCCGCAACAAAGGCAGCCCTCTGCTCCCCAGGGATGGGCTAAATGCAGAGAAAAAAAATTCCCTTTCCCCCAAAGAGGGATCAATAAATCCAAAAACCCAATACAAATCCAACTAGTTACCTTGGTGATGCCTATAATATATAACTTATTACAAAGAAAAACCTACATTTGTTTCTTTCGTTACAATACGGGGAGCTCTGAGCTCCTCTGAGCTTTTTTTGGGGAGAAAACCAAATGTATCTAGCGCCCCCTTCAGTTTCGGTGTATTTATGACATATGCTACCATATATGGTAGGGCTTGTTCCTGCCACTGATCCAGGGCCTTTTTGATATCAGAGAATATGAGAGAGTTTTATGGCTCTAAATGTATCCAAAATATGATTATTTTGTCTACAATGGCTCTGTATGAATGCCTTTGTATGATCTTAAAATTATCATAGCTATTGTCAGCTGTCTTTTTATTTGTAATTTGCACAAGTTAACCTTTGTGAACTTTATTTTGATATTAAATGTGTAACTTGAGGTCATATAAGTTTATAGTTGTTCATTGCACTTATAGCACAGCTGTTGTGCTTGTTTTTTATATCTTTTATTAAAGAAGGGTCAAAGATAGATCATCTGTGCCATTATTGGGTGCAAAAGTAATAATAAAGTAGTGTAACTAAGTTACTTTCAGAAGTGAGAAACTAAGTAGTGTAATTTATGACTTTTTTGAAAAGTAACTTGTAATATGTAACTAGTTACTTTTTTGAGTAACTTACTCAACTCTGCTTACCACACACATCCACTAGGAGGAGAAGCAAGTGGGTTTGAAAATTCAATGCTAAGACTTACTGTGCTAAAGAATAGCTTTAGTATTAGTTTAACCTTAAAGCTTGCCAAATGACTTTATAAAGTGGGTTTATTACTCATTTTGTTATTAAATCATATTTTTGTGGAGGCCAGCAGTTATTTATTCTGACTGCTTTTATTCATTGTTTCAGCTCTGTGTCGTATTTTTCTTCTCTTGCTTTTGCCAGATGTGATCAGTCAGATAGAACGCAAGAAGGTTCAGTTATAATGTGATAAAAATAAAAAAATAAAAAATACTGTGATTTAAGTGCATGCTGGGCTTTACTGTACCACTGATGACTAAAGTGTTTTAGAGGAGACATCAAGCTATCTTCTTTCTCTCTCATCTTGGCTCACAAGGCTTCAGGCAGTTTTTCTTTGCCACAAATAAGATTTAAAGAAGAATGGGAGTGTTAGGTGTATTATAAAGCTGTCTAGTCCCTTTCCTTATCTCAGCCGCGCTTCTGAAAGGAGCTTTATACATTTAGCCTACAGGTGATATCTAACATCTATCTGTCTCGTCTTAAAGGAAAATATACACAAAGATCCATACCAACAGACATTCACAGACACACACTTGTGAATCAAGTTAAAACAGTGTATGCGTATATACATCTTCCACCTGACAGGCAGGGCATATATAAATCATGACATCTCTGGATATTTGGACTCTCAGGGTGCATCATGATGGATGGTGGCGGTCACAATGCATGATGCGAGGTGTGATAGATGTTTGTAATGACGTCGGCCACGCCTTTCCGCTTTTTGCCTGGGAACAGCACAAAAAGCACCATGATGAATGATTTTACTTTGCAGAAGTTGATGAGGCCCCCACAGTCACACAGCAAAGAAGAAGAAAGAAAAAAAGAAAATACTTACAGTCTTGCTATAGTGTGTGGAACAGCTTCAGCACAAAGCAGAATCATAAAGCATCTCTCTGTCTCGACTCTGTTATCACTTCAGCCAACAGCAAAGACAATGTTTTCACAGTTTCTGGCAAAAAAAGCAACTTTTCAAGAGATTTTTTTCCTAAGGTTATATTTTTTGTTATCTTCTTCTCACTATCTTGATGCATATTATAAAACAAACTTCAGTATCTCGTCCTACATTTGTATGAGTGTTCTATATATTATTTGAATATATTTATGGAATATTATTTTTATTAAATATTACAAAAATGAAGTTATAGACCTAATAAAAACTTGTCTTTCTCTTAACTCCATCCATAAACACAGTTAATATCAGATCATGAAGGCAAAACTTCATCCAACTCTTAAACAATTCATTAAAAAATCCTATACTTTTGTTTTCTTCCAATCAATCAATCAATCAATCAATCAATCAATCAATCAATCAATCAATCAATCAATCAATCAATCAATCAACTTTATTTATAAAGCGCTGTAACATCAGCCATGACTGAAACAAAGCGCAGAACACATCCAATGAAATCACAAAAGTTGACACAAGAAAGAAGCACAATCCAATAAAAAAAACAACAAAACAAAGTCATAAAAACAATAAAATTGATGCTAGTTAAAATAAAATCAAGTAAAATCAGGTAAGAGTTGCATTAAAAGCCAACGGGTAAAAATGGGTCTTAAACGAGTTTTAAAAATGGGCAATGATGGGGCTTGTCGGATGTTTAGTGATAATGAGTTCCATAACTTTGGCGCCCCGGTGGGGGCATTAATGTCCCACAGTTTTAAGTAATCTACTGTATTTTGACAGGTGATTTCAGTTTCTTCGATGGATGGCTCAATTTGAAATCTTAGAAGGAGAAAAGTTGAGTGAAACTGGAGGAAAAAAAACTTCTCTGAACATTACATTTGTAAAAGATAATTAACTTTAAATCAGCTCTTCAAAGACCCAACAGCACCATATTCCTGTGGCTTCACAAGCGCTAACAACTATCAGCTCTCATCAGAATCTCTAGTTTCACAACTGGGTCCTTCCTCCTGTCCTGCTTGTATAAGTCATATAAAAGTATTCCCAAAGAAATCCTGTCAGTCATTTTGCACTGCTCTCTCAATTATTATTAAGTCCTTTATTTTTGGCTTTTGAGGAAAAAGAATTCCCAAACTTTGGAACAGAATTGCTCATCTTGTGAGACCTGCTGAATCAGTAGTTTGTTTCAAACCTCAACTATAAACTAATTTCTTCTAATAGGCTTTTTAATAAATATTCTATGGCTGTTTCTATTCATATTTAAATTCTATGTCTGCTTCTAACATGTTTTCTTCTTGTGTCTTTTTATGCATATATGTGCATAAACGGGAATTGAGAGCGCACTAATTGTACACAATCATTTAGGAACAACTGAATAAAATACCAAGATAGAAAAATATCAGCAAAAGTTTAAAATATTGTTTTAATTATTTATAATTTCTCAAAGAAGGATCAATAAACATATTAATCAGTTATTTTAGTTATCTAGACGGACATGGATTATTCACAAACATAAACAAATCAAGTTAGTTTGAATCTTCCAGTGACTGGAAGAATATACAAGTTAGCATGAAGGTCTGATGGTACAATGACTTAGATAAACTGCAGAAGACGCATGTCAGGATCTACCAGCTTTAGTTAACATGTTCCTGTCAGTCCCAATGAAAAAAGCAAACTCTGTTTGAAAGTCTTTCCAGAGGTTTTTTATTAAATCCCAGGGTGTAGTTAGGTTAGCTCACAATGCATGGTCTCGATTTTAGCATTGTTTATGGTTTCATGTTATGTTGTAGTTTATATGATATATTTATCTGTTTTTAATGTCTGTTGTAGTCCAAGCAGAAAGTCATTTTGATATTTAAAACCTTAAGTTTCATGAGTCAGACCCGTTTCACACGTCTACATTCTGGATGGACCCAGTAGGGTCTCCGTTTCAAGCAGTAGACTGTGACAAGTTTTGAGCATGTACAACAGGGGTCATCAACTATATTTGTCAGAGGGCCAGAGTTTTACCAGACAGTCTCCTTGGGGGCCGGACCCCCAAGAAGAAAATCAAATAAAAATCTAATTTTGGCTTAACATTATGTTTAGTGTTTATACTTTTTCCATTTCATAAGGCATTTGATTCAGGCTCCCAGCACCTATACCACAGTCAACCACTAGGAGTTGCTTTAATAATGTGGACTACTATTTTCTTTTTGATCCTCACAATTTTGGAATCCAGTCGCAGGCCGGATTGAACGGCTCATCGGGCTGGATTCGGCCCGCAGGCCACCAGTTGATGATCAGTGATGTACAAGATTTCCATAGTGATGTTGTGATGGTTTTTTATTGTGCTGATTGCATATCAAGGTTCAAAAGAGTGAAACAGTATCATATTCATGAAGTGTCATGGAGAGTTTAAATCAAGCTGGCCACGCCGGCTTCATGTCTTGGATGCGACCATGTAGCAGCTTCATGCTTTCCTTTACAGTGAGGAAGTGTTTACACATCTGTTTCAATCCAGCCACATTCTAGCATTCCAGCTGTTTGTGGAGAGCGTGTAACAGGTTCTCATCCCAGTGGGAGTAAATGATCCGTTAGCGTGTCTGCAGTTGTTTGCTGTCTGCATGGAATTAGTTTTCCTTAATTTATTGTTGATGCCATCACTTGTTCATGTTAAATTTGAATACACAAGTTATTTTAGTCAGATCTTTACAAGACGGATGTGATCCGCTTCTTATTCAGGATTGTTCCTGAATGACCCTCAACATCCAACCACATTCAAGAAGTTTCATCATCAGCAACAAATACTGATAAGCATCAACAGTCAGTGGTGGATCACATGTGGCGATAACTTGGGAGACAACTTAAAAACAACCTTTTTACAATGAAGGGCGCTCAAACTGAGCATTGATTTATTCATTTTCTTCTTTAGTTCTTCATCTTGATTTTTCTGTCGAGTAAATTTGTAGATCCAAAAGAAGTTGTATGGTATTTCATCTAAGACTGATAAAAGAAGAGAGGAAATGTCAACAGAAAACCAGCTACAAAATACCACAATAATATGATTTAGTCATCGTGACTTTACTCTCCATCAGGAGATTATTATCCTTTCTTTTCTACGTTTGGTGAACAAGACAACTTCTACCATGTTTCTGTTTCTCTATGTTTATAAATTAATCTATTTGTTTTTCCTTTGTTACACACATCAGTCTGTGCATTTTGGAATACTCTACATGGATAAAATTGCCGCTGTCATTACCAATTCTCGTAGCGCAGCATTTTTGTGGCCGAAACTGACAAATAACAAAGAAAACCCCTGCAGAAAATGGAAGAAAATCAATTGGATTTTCAAGGTGTTTCCATCTTTTTAGCTGTGCCTCGACTCCGTTACCACACACTACGGTACTTTAAATAAAAAAAAAGAAAGGAAAAAACCTTCAAGGAAAAAAAAAAGCAGAAGGCATGCACATTTCAAGATGCTTACACAACATTCCTCCCCTGCACTCTAACCCCACACCTCCACTGCTTGATTTATTCATGAAGGTTGATTAGACTGCAAGGCCAATAAAAGCAAGTTGCATCATTGTGTGGGTAAATTGCTGTTTGTCAGAACCGCTGGTGAGATTTACAGCTCCTTAATGGGGCAAAATTGGAGGGGCGATGGTCGTTTTAATTACAGAAGCTCAAACAGCCTCCAGTTCACTAGTTTACATCTGTACAGGGTACAGGGTAGTGGTGCCCGGCGAAGGGTAGATAGGTGCATGTTAGCATATGTTTACTATCATGTATTTAAGGAGCGTCTTGCTTCTGTTACAGCCTGCCTTTATCACATCTCATGGTATGACTTCCAGCCAGCTGGAAGCTGCCAGGACACCACTGTTCTCTGCTGGGTGTCCAGTAGGGACATGGGACATTAAAGCTACACAAAATACCTTAAGGGTATTCATTCCAACCACTCTGTTCTTAAAAAGCTTTAGCCTCATCATTTAAAAGTTAGTCAACCTAATTAGTTTAAAAATAAACAGAAATGTTTTATTTTTTTAGTACTGTTTTCAGGTAAAATTCCTCGCTGTCTATGGCCCTGTCCCAATAACTGCACTTGCACCCTTGCGCACTTCAAATGCGCGTTCCCGATGAGGGGCGCAAGTGCGTAGGGTGTCCCGATTCTCCAAGAGTGGAGAGTCGTGCCCTTGGCTCCGCCCCTCTCAAACGCTTGATCCGCATTTCGCCGAAGCCCGCATCAGTGCAGACTTCAGTGAAGGGTATTACCCACAATGCATTGCTGCATGTGAATTTTGACAGAAGAAGAAGGGGTAGAAATGGCTGAACCATATGGACCAAAAAAACATTTTCTCAAGCGTAAAATCCAAATAATCAATATTTTATTTTATTGTCTAAATGTGTAATTACAATCAATTGATTCTCTGTTGGAAAGATGTGTCACATATCTGATAAAAAATATAATGAATTAATAACGGTACTGATATGTATTTTTGGACATGATATACTAAAATCACTTATTCTGCCTTATACGCCTCCTTTGGTTCCTGCGCTTCATTATTCTCAAAATAAATGTTTGTTGGAGCTAAATACTGATGTTATAATACCAATGCTAATAATTACACTGGCTGCAGTGTAGTCGGGGCGAACAATCCATGTTGAAGTAGTTATTGGGTTTTTGTAGCTTGAATGGAAAGGATGAGATGAGCTAATATGAAACGTTGTAAAATTCAGATAAGCTTTAAGATTCTGGTAGTTTTTGATGATAAAACCACAGACACTCTTATAAAAACCCTCTGAATGTGGTTTGAATATATTGCTGGATGAAATATTCTAGAAATCCATCAATGAGACTTACAGATTAGTTTACACACATGTTTTCAGTAAATATAATGTTTTATTAATATATTACTGCAAAAAGCAAAACCATGAGTAATGTTAACAATTAATCTGCTCATAGAAACAATACTTTGTGTCTAAGAGCTGCTGTGCATTTTGTGTTACATTGCAACTGACTCAAACACACTTTGAATTCTGATGAGTTTGTATGAAAGTTCTCCAAAAAAATCGGAGTCAAACAGAATTTAAAATTACATTCAAATGTGACGTGAATGCATATTGCAACAAATCAATCAATCAGTCCATGATTAGATAGCTAGTGCATTGAAATGTCATAAAGAAACATCAAAGATGAATGAACAGATACATAGATGAATATATAAATAGATATGAGCTGCTCGTCTGCAGGGGTTCTGTCTACAAGAAATCAGACCAATCATGAATGGACTCAGACTGAACAGGATGTGTGTGTTTGTGTCTCTGTCATTTATTTGAGTAAAATAAATTCCAGTATACCAATGAACTTGTTTTAATTTTCCAGGAATTCTTCTCTTCAGGAAGTTAAAAGCACCAGCTGCTTCCCTTTAAAGAAAACTCAGCTGCTACTCTGGTTGCATCTTACTAAGATACATTTCAACATGTTTTAGTATTTTTTTTTATGATCAATAATGGACTTTTATTTCTTTTTTGTTTTACATTAAACAGATTTTTCTTTTGAAACGTGGAATAATATTTTCAGGTACAGTAAAAAAAAAAAAACTACATCTAACTGAAATGATAAAACAATTATGTATATTTGATGTTTCCCTTTGCGTATAAATGCAAATGAGTTGTGTCTGAAAGTTGTGCTTCCTGCTGTGAAGAGGAAATTGTTCCAGCCAAATCTTTCTTGTAATTCTTCTTTTTTTTTTCTTTTTTCATTTAATCGTGAAGCAGCTTTGCATTTTGTTAGATTTTGTCTGCAATGAGGGGATTAAATTGAAACTGGAACAAATTCCTAAACACCACCTGTGCTGCAAAATGTTTTCTGTTTTGATCCTCTGATTAACGTTGCTTTAAAACATAATATTACATTTAATGTCTTTTGGGTACATAAGTAATTAAAGTTGGGAATAGAACTTTTTTAATTTCAGTCAGAGTCATTTGAAACAGTTGTTTTTGAGATACTGTCACCTGTTGGGGAAGCAGCATCAGAGCAAGTGACATGAAGAGGTTGAACAGATGGATAAGGAGGACTGATTCTGTCATGGAGACTGAACTGGAGTCTCTTGAGTTGATTGTCCAAAGGAGGATGAAGAACATGATGGAAAACCCTCATCATCCTCTTCAGAACACAGTAACTCAACAACAGAGTGTCTTCAGTCAGAAGATTCTTCATAATCCGCTGCAGCACAGACCGCTACAGGAGATCCTTCCTGTCCACACCTAGAACCCTCTACAGGAGATCCTTCCTGTCCACACCTAGAACCCTCTACAGGAGATCCTTCCTGTCCACAGCTAGAACCCTCTAGAGGAGATCCTTCCTGTCCACAGCTAGAACCCTCTAGAGGAGATCCTTCCTGTCCACAGCTAGAACCCTCTACAGGAGATCCTTCCTGTCCACAGCTAGAACCCTCTACAGGAGATCCTTCCTGTCCACAGCTAGAACCCTCTACAGGAGATCCTTCCTGTCCACAGCTAGAACCCTCTACAGGAGATCCTTCCTGTCCACAGCTAGAACCCTCTAGAGGAGATCCTTCCTGTCCACAGCTAGAACCCTCTA
>SSNP01000111.1:0-63877 GCA_006937955.1 Pachypanchax playfairii | reverse complement strand
AAAAAGAAATCTTTTGGTACCGTATTCTTATATTTACGGGAGTTTTCGGCAACCACAGCTGCCGGTATTTTACCGTATAAAAAGAAATCTTTTGGTACCGTATTCTTATATTTACGGGAGTTTTTCGGCAACCACAGCTGCCGGCATTGTACCGTAAAAATAGCAGTTTTTTTTTTACAGTGTATAGATGACATTTGCTGATACAAACAGCAGGTTTAAGATATTCTCTATAGGCTGTGTAAGGAATTGTTTCTCATTCTCAAAACTAACAAAAGTTAGTTACTTTTTAGAAAATATCACTCCTTTTAGTGCTTTATTTCAAAAGAATTTTTTTCAAGAAGCAACATCCAAGCTCACAGGATGTATCATTCACAGAAACCATCTTCTTAATCTTTTCTGTTAATTTCTGTAGAGACGGCTTTGAGCACAGTGTCAGAGCTCCGGATCTGCCTCGACGATCCTGTCAGTGATCCTTTTATATGGGCCTTGCCTTTTAGAAATGTGGTATGGTTTGTACAGAAAATGATCAAAAGATGACTAAAATGAACCCTTTTATACTATAAACATAAGAGTGACGGGAGTGTTGCACATTCAAAATGCATCAAACGCTTGATATTGTATATATCTTGTTCAAAATAAAAGATGTGGAAAGTTTAATACAAACATTTCAAACAACGGACCACATAAGAAATTGTTCAACTCTCCATGTAAAGTTTTAAAAAAGGTTTCTGTAAAAAAGCTAATTATGGACCAACAGAATAAGAAACATGTTGTTGTGCGTTGCTGATGTGCACAGCTTTAATTTTCACATTTAATCTGCAAAAAAATGGCTTCTAAGTTAAAATGTGCAAATGTCAGAATACTGTGGTTCTTCAACCAAATGAATGAATGACTTTAACTTCTGATGTGTTTGTTTCCCAGCTGACAGCTGACAGCGTGACATAAGCTACTTGTTTATTTGCATACAGAATGGTTAAGTGTGATACAGACACAAGTGGTCTCTCAGGTTGCACGAGGGGATGCATTGTAAGACCAGATGTGAGCCCATGTACTTAAAGCTGTCCACTTGTGTCTCTGTCAGCCAGGCAGCATGACAACAGGTCGGAGCAGCTCCACAGATTAAACAAATCATTTTGATTTCTTAGAATATATTTAATGCTACCATCAGTTTGGTTTTGTTAATATATTCATTTTTTTAATTCATTCTAACTCAGATATTTACAACTTTCTGGTCAAAAATTTTAATTAGGTTAACACAAACTCACCCAGAACTACACACACGCACAGAGCTGACGTACAAAAATTATGGCAGAAATCACATTCATTACTTTTCTCCACATTAGCGTAAGAACCTCATCATTCTTTCATTATGATCTTTGAGTGACTATAATTCTCTACTTGTTGCTTTGTGTGAGTCTTCTTCAAACTTGTGAGCACATTTGTGTGTGTGTGTGTGTGTGTGTGTGTGTGTGTGTGTGTGTGTGTGTCTGTGGTGAGGTTCATTGGAAACAAAAGGACCAGCTCTTGTGCATTATCCTCTACTGATAAAAAGGCAAAACATGAACCCATTAAGGCCCCAGGTCTTATCTATTATCCAGAAACAATCTCAATGACCTTTCTGTCTTTGCTAATTTCACACAATAGCCTGACCTTTAAGCAAGTCTGACGCAGACATTCGGCTAGCTGAAGATCTCCGTCGTAACAATACTGCTTTATTCTGCCTGCCAATGACAAAGGAGGGTTTAATTATCAGCTCTATTATTACTGAGCCTCCTTGCTTTTTAGTTTCTAGTCCTGAAATGAGGCATTTTCTGTTTATTGTGATTCCACATGTAATATTTTGGAAATTATCTATACAGAACGATACAATACAGATGAATTCCATTTCTGCTGCACTGACAGTAGAAACTGTGGTGTTTGCTTCAACTTTTATAATGTTTGTTTATCTGAGGTTTAAAGAAAACATGGAGATTCTTATGAAGTGTACATTATCAACTGAATTTAACTTGAATTTAAGTAATCTAGCTTTAGCCATAGAAATGACATATCAACATAATCAACAGACTTTCCTTAGAAAAAAATATATGATAAAAAGTTGGTATATTTACTAAAAAACTCTCATGTGGCTTCTTCTTCATTTTGCGTGCTGTGAGGCAGATTGATGCCACTTTTATGGCATTCATTAAAATAAAAAGTAGCAGCCACGTCTCAAAAGCCAAAAACCTTTCAGATGACAGAGAACGAGTGATGGCATTATTCATTTATTTCAGCACTCAAACTTGATTACTTTGAACAATTTAACGTATGTCGTCCATCCATCTGTTTTCTACACCTGCATGTTGCTGTTCAGGGTCACAGGGAGGAGGTGTCTATTTCCAGTGAGAGTGCAAGGGGCAGGCTAAACCCTGGACAGGTAGCCAGACCTTCACTCAGCCACACATAGAAACAAAAAACCATTCACACCTATAGGTCAATGTAGGGTCTCGTGTTAAACTAACATGAAGGATTTTAGACCGTTGCAAGTTAACATACTGGCAACTGCAACACAATAGACATATCTTTGTGTCCAAACTTTCAACTAGTAATATATATATATATATATATATATATATACACAGTGGCAGTACTTTATATAACAAAGTATTGAGATTAACTTTTGTTATTGACCAAATACTTATTTTCCACCATAATTTGCAAATAAATTCTTTAAAAATCAGACAATGTGATTTTCTGGATTTTTTTTCCTCATTTTGTCTCTCATAGTTGAGGTATACCTATGATGAAAATTGCAGGCCTCTCTGATCTTTTTAAGTGGGAGAACTTACACAATTGGTGGCTGACTAAATACTTTTTTGCCCCACTGTATAATATATATATATATATATATATATATATATATATATATAGTATATGGATTTATATGTGGATACATTTTATTCAGTTAGTAACTTTTGTGTTGTTTATTAAAAGTTTGTGATCTACATCTAAGAGTCAAACTATTTTTCTTCTATCCTTTGTCTTGTTTTTTTGTCTGGTTGTTATTTTTTTCTAACCCTGTGGACATGGGAGGGTTTTCTGAGCTCTTGTTAGCCGAGCTGGATGAAGCAATTTTCTTCCAATTTGTGACATTACAGGGACTTTGTTCAAGCATACTCATGTGCTGCATGGTCTTCTCCTCTTTTCTTGACAATCTTGATTTCCCTCAGCGGCTTCTTTAGAGGCTCAACAACAAGCACAAACTGAACCCCCTTTTCCTCCATGTCTTAATTTAATTGAATAATCTCTTCTACTTTACCCCTGAGTGCAGAAAGGCAGTTGTCGACTCAAAAAGACCTCTCACTTTAGATAAATAAAAGGGAAAAAAAAAACATCCAAGGCTGAAGTTGGATTTTGCGCTAAAAAGCAAGAGGGAAAACACTTGTGAATTCTATTAAGATGTATGAGAAGACAGTTGCCAAAGCCATTTAATCGTGCTTTCTGTTCTGCTTAATCCCAGCCAGCCAGATGTCTGCCTGTAGGTGAACAGGACAGGCAAATGAGTCATATAGCCAGCTGAAAGAAAACTAGATTAAAAAAACACGCATAGAGCTACATATTTCTGTTGTCTGTGGGAAATATGTGCGAAGACAGAGCGTTTTCAAGAGTGAACATTGAATACATTTGGCTGTAAATGTAGACACTGAATCCTCCTGTCATCGCTCTCTCTCACCCTCTCTACATTTCACTTTCTCCTATCTCCTACTTTCCTCTGGGTTGTTTGTCTTCTGCCGTTTCCCTTTCTTTCATTGTCAAAGCAAAAATGGGTTGCATAAATCCTGCAGAGGACCTTCAAAAGAGCTAGTGGCTGCAACTCAAAAATCACATAATCTGCAAGAAAAGTTGGAGTGAAGGAGAAGGCGGAAACCTGCAGAGAAAGTTCCTAAAATGGGTCCAGTTCATAAAATGTGTATGTACTTGTTTTTGTTACCATTTTAGGGCCTTTCAGGTGTAATAACTGACCTTTTCAGGACCAGAGGGACTTATGGGGACAAAAGCCCAGTCCTGTTGTGGTGGAATATAATTTTTAGGTTAGAGGTTATTGCTGTATGCTGTAAGTATGATCTAAGTTTAGGTCTGAGTCGAGGTTAAGGTCAGAAGTAGGATACAGAAATGAATATAAATCAATAAAAAGATTTAACATGGATAGAAATACAAATTTGTGTTTTGTGTGTGTGTGTGTGGGGGGGGGGCTTGTTTTTCTGACCTCCTGAGGACCAGTTTCCTGACTTTTACTATCTTTCTGGGGTCCGAGGGTTCTTGTGGGGACCGAAGCCTGGTCCCCATGAGGGGGACTCCCCTTTTTAGGGTTAGGGGTTAGGTTTATAGGTATGGTGTGAATAGAGTTTTAGTTAGTCTTAGGGTTAGTTATAAATCAGTAATGGTTAAGGTTAGTAAAAGGGTTTGGGTTAGGTATAAATCTAGTTACTAAAATCAATGGAAGTCAATGGACGGTCCCCATAAGGATAGCAAAACAAACGTGTGTGTGTGTGTGTGTGTGTGTGTGTGTGTGTGTGTGTGTTAAACTTTGCTTTCATAAGAATGAGGTCAGTTGAAAAAGTACGTTGTGGGAAGCTGAGGGTAAAAAGTGCTGACCCTGTATTATTAACCAGTTATATGTGATGTCTTTGGCCAACAGATACCCATTAAACCTTCATCCACAGTGTGAGTTTTGTTTTCATAGAAGATGTAGCAGTTGGCAGTTATTTACTGAAAATAATCCAATTTATTAAGTCTAATAAAACAAATTAACCTCAGTTTTTAGTTTCAAACCAGCTTCCATTGTTGATTATTGTTCATGTGATACTCCCTCTCTTTATGGACTCTATGCTGCCACATTTTATTGGATGAGGCAAAACTTAGTATGTATGGTTTACCAGCTGCAATGTGCCTTTTTCACCCTGATGCAAACTAGAACTTGAAGAATAATTTAACCAAATCATTAAGAAAATTGTGCAATGAATAAATAATGAAAAGCTCATGATTTCAGTTCTAAACTTTGCAACAAAGATTTTACATTTTGGCTTGTTGATACCCTAAAGCAGGGGTGTCCAACTCCAGGCCTCAAGGGCCAACATCCAGCATGTTTTAGATGTTCCTCTGCTTCAACACACCTGATGCAGATGAATGGGTCGTTAACAGGCTTCTGCTGGACTTGCTGAGATGTTGCAGATTGGAATCAGGTGTGTTGAAGCAGGAAAACATCTAAAACATGCAGGATAGTGGCCCTCGAGGCCTGACTTTGGGCACCCCTGCCCTAAAGCATGAACCTCTATCTCATTGAGGTGTAACTGTTTGTGACTAGTTGGAGATACAATATTCCAAAACAATACACTACTCACAAAATGTTTTTGGGTGGGCTCTTGGGTGAAATCTATGGAAAACGTTAAAAGTGCATCCTACAGATTTATTACATAATGAGAGAGTAGGGGATTTCAGAAGAAAAGTGAAATGAGGATTTCCTTGTCCCAAATGATTGATTGAAACAAAAGTCATGAGCAGTGGTGAGTAAACCACAACAAAACCTGTCAATGTCTCAGTAATGTTTCATGTCCTCTTGGGTATCAATTAGAATTTTCTAATGATGGGACCTTGATGACCCGGAGCATTGTGGTCCATGAAGATGGAATGAGGTTGTTCATGCAGGGGCAAAATGTTATCAGGTATTATTATGGGCTTGTCCCTGTTCCATTCACAAAGTGTAGGGCAGTTCTAGACACACATGTCCACACTGTAACATCACCACCACCAAAGGCTCATCTGGTCCCCCAGCTAGCGTACATTCTCCCTGGCTCATACAAGACAATGACAGACACCTGTGTCTTGTGGTATGGTCAGTTACCATGGCAGGTCTTTAGCTTCAGATGCAAACAGTTTTGAATCATCTGACATGAGTCTTGGGTGTTTCTTAGCTCATTTAAATGTGTCTGGAGTTAAGTGAAATTCATCATCTGTTTCTACAGGGCATGGTACACATTGAAGTGGTCATGAGTGACCAAAGGACGTTCACTTTTATGCCTTTCTGTGACTCTCCCCGTCTCTCTCTGGTGTCTCTCACTGCTGATGACACCGTAAGTTCAGTGGCCACTTCCGTCTGAGAACATCCTGTTTGAAACCTGAATTTTAGTTGAAATATACACTCACCGGCCACTTTATTAGGTACACCATGCTAGTAACAGGTTGGACCCCCTTTTGCCTTCAGAACTGCCTCAATTCTTCGTGGCATAGATTCAACAAGGTGCTGGAAGCATTCCTCAGAGAGTTTGGTCCATATTGACATGATGGCATCACACAGTTGGCGCAGATTTGTCGGCTGCACATCCATGATGCGAATCTCCCATTCCACCACATCCCAAAGATGCTCTATTGGATTGAGATCTGGTGACTGTGGAGGCCATTTGAGTACAGTGAACTCATTGTCATGTTCAAGAAACCAGTCTGAGATGATTCCAGCTTTATGACATGGTGCATTATCCTGCTGAAAGTAGCCATCAGAAGTTGGGTACATTGTGGTCATAAAGGGATGGACATGGTCAGCAACAATACTCAGGTAGGCTGTGGCGTTGTAACGATGCTCAATTGGTACCAAGGGGCCCAAAGAGTGCCAAGAAAATATTCCCCACACCATTACACCACCACCAGCAGCCTGAACCGTTGATACAAGGCAGGATGGATCCATGCTTTCATGTTGTTGATGCCAAATTCTGACCCTACCATCCGAATGTCGCAGTAGAAATCGAGACTCATCAGACCAGGCAACGTTTTTCCAATCTTCTATTGTCCAATTTCGATGAGCTTGTGCAAATTGTAGCCTCAGTTTCCTGTTCTTAGCTGAAAGGAGTGGCACCCGGCGTGGTCTTCTGCTGCTGTAGCCCATCTGCCTCAAAGTTCGACGTACTGTGCGTTCAGAGATGCTCTTCTGCCTACCTTGGTTGTAACGAGTGGATATTTGAGTCACTGTTGCCTTTCTATCAGCTCGAACCAGTCTGGCCATTCTCCTCTGACCTCTGGCATCAACAAGGCATTTCCGCCCACAGAACTGCCGCTCACTGGATATTTTTTCTTTTTCGGACCATTCTCTGTAAACCCTAGAGATGGTTGTGCGTGAAAATCCCAGTAGATCAGCAGTTTCTGAAATACTCAGACCAGCCATTCTGGCACCAACAACCATGCCACGTTCAAAGTCACTCAAATCACCTTTCTTCCCCATACTGATGCTCGGTTTGAACTGCAGGAGATTGTCTTGACCATGTGTACATGCCTAAATGCACTGAGTTGCCGCCATGTGATTGGCTGATTAGAAATCAAGTGTTAACGAGCAGTTGGACAGGTGTACCTAATAAAGTGGCCGGTGAGTGTATGTTCAAATATTGCAGTTATTTTATCGATGCATTTACCATCAGCTCCAGGTAAAAGTGAAATCGAGTTAATCCCCCCCATTTTAGAAATGTGCTGCAATACTGAGAAAATAACCAGCTCATCCAAAAATTCTAACTCTCATTAAAAAGCTAAACCACATGAATAATTTGTTTTGAAAAAGGAAAAAAGGAACAAAAAAGGACCAAAAGATGAAAATCAAAAGGAAAACCTATCCCTCATCTTCTGAAGATTTAAAGTGCATCAGTGTATCTTTAAGTCGCTTGGCAGCAGTCTGTGCACATCTCCCTCAGACTGAGGAAGGGCATCTAATCGGCAGAGGATTTCCATACCTGCCTCCGGTAATCTGAAGTACATCACATGCCTGGTCAGGCTTTATTTCAAGAGTCTGGAAAACAGATAAGCAAGTGACAGAGATGGAGATAAAGTTAATCCCAGAGTGGTGCCACGTCCAGAGGAGTGGCCACCGTAAAGCAACAAGGTAATGAAGGCCCGGAGGCCAAAGCTAAGCCATACAGAAATAGAGGTGATGAGGTGGAGAGAATGGAGGGGCAGACAAGGAAAAAACAAACTTATGGAGTGAGACAAAGAATTTTATTTGAGGGGGCAGAAGGAGAAGCACACATCGAGATGGAGTTAAGGACAAATAAAAAAAGAAAAAAAAATCAAGAGGATGTGACTGTGAGGTAGGTGTCAGCGACATCATTACAGGGAAATAACATCTGGCACTGCCAGGTGAGACTGCACAGCATGGACATCAGAAAACTTTCCAGTGTGGATTTTGTGGTGAACTTCATCTCAGTTGTAAGTCCTATAAACTATGAAAAACTAGATCTCTAGTATTTCTGTTTTCTGAAAAGATTGTCAGTGCTGAAAAAATTTGAGGAAGGATAGTGTTCATGTTTAAAAAAATTGTAGAATGATATATGTCAGATCGAAGTCATAAACTATAAAAGTTAAAGGTTTTTTCAGTTGTTTATCTTTTTACTTTTATTCTATATGTGTTTCATTCTCGATTGTTTGTTTGTTCTTTTTCTGTGCGTAATGTCTTGTGTTTAGTTTCTCCAGTTTTTTGTCATTTTAACATGATACAACATTTTGCCCCCCAACCTGCATCCCTGAGTTCAGTCCCCAGTCACAGTCTGTCTGCGTGTGACAAGGACTTACAATGACAAATCTTTTCAGAGTTACACCTCTGTGACAGAAGTGAAAAAAAAAGTTTGACTCAAGTGTCAAATATTTGAACTTTTTGAACTGTCAGACATGCTGTTGATCTATCGCTCAAGACAGTCTGAAAGGTGAACACATCACACTGGTGGGAGGATAATAGACAATAACCTGTGATGTTATTTCTTCTTCTTTCTGTCTTCCCACGTCTCTATACTTACTGGGATTTAAATAAATCAATGTATTTCCACCTTAATCTTTAATGTTGCTGATCAAATGAGGTAAATAAACAAATGCATACTTTGTCCTTTACAAACAGTCAGAGTTTCATAAACCTGCTGTTCAAAAAGCATCTGTCTTAAAATCTAACAAACGATTCCAACATTTTGATCAACCAATTTCTCCTTTTCTGATTTGGTTGATGATCGAAGAAACAGAACAGAAACTAAAGGGAATGATTACTGTTAACTAGGTCTTCAAGTATCAGAGCCATAATCTGCATCCCTAATTTTCAGGAGCATCTGTGCTGCTGCACAGCAGTCAGCCGATTTTCTCGACTCTCAAGATCAAAATCACAATGAATTGATATTATTAGATGCTACAGTAAAAGACTGTCAGGTAAGGGACTTTTATTATGGAAAACAACCTATGAAGACATATTGAGAACTCAAAATTGAGTGTCTGTCTTATTCAAAACTCCCTCCAGAAATTCAGCTTTAAATACTATTCCCTGCTGGAGAGAATCCATAAAAGAATAGTCTATTATTAGTCTATTATTTGGTGCAGCCAAATTATGAGTAGATCGTGTCTTTAAATGGGAGGATGACCAACTCCCACTTCTGAACTTCAGCCAGCTTCTACTCAAATAAAGCCACATGGTAAACATATCTGTTAAAGACATCAGGCCAAGTCTGTTTTCTATCTGACATTTTCAGTTTTAATCACTTGCTACGGTTGTCAGGATGCCACCGATGCACGTCACAGGGCCCACCTGATGTCTGATGGCCATAAGAGGTAACCACTTTCTTTCTTTTGTAAATCATTCTCACAAAACTACAAGTTGTTGTACCCAACAAAACGTTACAATTAATCACAGTTCCTTCATATTGTTCCATAATTGTGCAGAATTTCAACTAACTGAAGAACTAACCATAAAATTAATCTCAGTCTCAGATTAGCATATCTCCAGCGTGCATTTTGGGTAATGGTTATGATTTAAATGTTCTTTAAGGGAACACTTATCTGTAGTTCTGTTTCAAATGAGCTTTTGCAGCATTAATATTTGAAAAAAGTATTGAGATAAATCCAGAGTACCAAGATAGTGTCTTACTTTCAAGCATTAATAACAAACAGCAGATTTTCTATGTTGGCCTTGTTAAAAAAAGAATGACACAAATAAGAATGTGAATCATAGTTTATAGTTGGGGCCTTTCACTGCTTTCTTTATAAAGCCTTTGGCTAAATTCTTAAAGGATTTAAATTAGGCCAAAATTCAACAACCTTGAATAGAGATAAACTTTGGAATCAGAACCTACAGTTTTATTGTTTACTTCCACAGAAAACATCAAAAAGCCCTTTGTACTTCATTCCACCATTACCAATATGATGAATATACTCATTTTCTTTAGTAATGATGATCTAACAGTGTTGTACCTAGACATACATCCCAACTCATGCTTTAAATGGGAATGAATAGGTTCTTTCACTGTCATGGAGGATATGGCGGTGGCCCGTTCAACTATCATGCATCAAAATAACATCCATCTACTTTAAAGCTGCACCATCTTCTATTGTACCTGTTGTTTCATATTACTGGCAAAAAAAATGAACAATGTTTAAATGCATGGAGTGAATACTTTCGAAACACAAGTGGCTCATCTGTTGGAGGACACCTGTTCACTTTTTGCGAATGAGCGGTTCTTCCACAGCTGCCATGACATGGATCACTCTTCATAAAATCCTTCTAGTTCCTTCAGCTTCTCACTTGACAGCTGACATTGTCCTTGAGGTATCACTTCATGACCACAGGACCCTTCCAAAAATACTAAATATGTCATGTGAAACTGTCATGGATGCCAAAGTCGTTTTCTGGAAGCGCTAGGAAAAACGTGAATATTTTGAAATCAGCAGGAAATCGGCAGCGATTTTAATGGGTGAGAGCACAACAGGAGAAGAGATTTGTGGAGGTGTCAACAGTTAAACTGCTTGTTGCATAAGCCTGGATGTGCACAGATCAAAATCCCAACTTGATAGCTCAATTATCGAGCCCAGCTGACTGAGAGAGTCATTGAGGCGTGGGAACGTATAAGAGGCTGTGTTTGAAGAATACAAAGTGCTACATTTTCACCTTTATGTGCTAATTTAAAGATGTTTGCATATGATCATGTTCAGAACTCTGCAGAAAAGGTGTTGTCACTGCTGAATCAGTGCAAATCCAATGGGAGCTTTGTGTGTTATTTCCCCCTCCACATTATTCAATTTTTTCATCATACTGCCAGTTGCATAAGTTCCAGGTATGCGTGCGTACATGTGCAAATTTATGTGTGGAAAAATAAAAGCATGTTTGGGTACAGTTTGTTTTTAAAAACATATGCGTGTGTCCTTATGAGCATATGGAAGAACATCTGAAGCTGCATGTGTGTGTTGCATCCTGCCTACTTCGTTACAACATTTAAATGCTCCCACTGTGCTTTTACATTAAGAAAATAATAAAACTTTTACTATAGCTGCTTCTGTCTGCTTCAACAACCATTTCAGCCAACACAGAATGAGAACTGAGCTTAATCATCAGATGGGGGAAGATTCCCCTCAGACCTGTCAAGCGAACGTTGCGTGTGACTCTTCCCTTCCACAAAGCTTGATATTTAATGCATATAGGTGCTGCGGCGGGCAGTGATGGATGGGGGGTAAAGCTGAAGTTGACGTGCTGCTGGCAGAATGCAAAGCCGTCAAAACAGACTCACGGTCTGTGAAACGCAACCCATGTGGAGAGAGAGAAATGAGATGCTGAGTGAGAGAGAGAGATAGAGAGAGAGAGAATGGTGGTGAAAAGTGTCCAGGTGACAGAAAACAGGAGAGACAGGGAGACAACGAGGAATCATGTGATCTATTTCTAACTGGGTGTTTGCTGTGAAAGGTGGCAGAGGATAAAAATGTGGTGACATGAATGAGACTTGATCCGTAGCAAAGGACAGGTTACAAAATGGCACATGACATAAATAATAATAACAAAGAAATTGTACAGTTTTACTTCTTATTTTAATGTCAAATCTCATTTACCAAAACTAGTCAGAATCAGTCTTCAACAAACGCTCAGAAAGACATCAGTTTAGCAAGTTTTACGGAGAAAATCATATACAATTTGACCCAAAATCCTGGTTATACTTAAAGATTTGCAATTAGTGACAAAGACAATAACTTACAGATGTTGGTAAACCACCATACAGCATATCATGCATATTTGTAACTATTTAAATATATACAAATTTATGTGTTTGTATAATAAAAAAAGAATAAAATAAGTCAAACCATCAAACAAAATGAAATGTTCAAAAATCTACAAATCACACAAGAATATCTCAGCTGAAACAAGAATTTCCCCTAAATTACCCTGAGTTCTTCAAAATGAAAAAAAGAAAAGAAAAAATACAATAGACAACGAAATAGATTTAATCAGTAATCAAAATAGTTCAGTGTTGCACTTTCATTCCATTATGGCTCCCTCACACTGGATAGAGACAGCCCAATATACGCCACAGCATGAGGGTCTTTGTGTGGTCTTGCTGAGGTCTTCAGGTGCAAATTATGATCACAATGGGCTCTCCATTGTGTTTTTTTTAAAGCATATTAGCTCCACAGGGGTTTTGAGCATTTAGAACTTCTGTAACTAGGTCATAAAATGGTAAAGAAGCCAAACATTTAGTATTTAAAGACCCACTCCAATAACAAATTGTGGTTTTTTTTGTGTCGTTAACATGTTCTTGGGGTATTTTTCTGCTGCTAGAGGACGTATCTTAGGGAGATTTAAAATAAAGAAATGCATTTCTGCATTCAAATCACTGTGAATCAGTGGCAGACACAAAAATGAGGTCCCAAAAAGACTGGATTTGTGACATAGAAAATCCACGGGGAGCAGGGAGGGGCGGGAGGGATCCTCCATGCCAATGGTTCCACCCACATTGCACAGGCAAATTGCTAATGAGCTACTGCCAGTATTCAAAAACCTCTTCCTAGAAAAATGACACAGGTTCTGTGGTTTTTGGTAAAAACTCCATATAATTTAAAGACCACTGAGGCGCTTTAAAATAGCTCAAGATGATCGGAGTGGGTCTTTAACAATATCTAACAATATCTAAGTGGTTTTGTTCAAAATTCTGTATCGCTTACTGATTTAAAGCAACAGTGTTATGAAAACATGCATCAGTTGGATTTTTGTGAGGAAATTCGGGCACCTTAGTGGTTATGCAGAACTGGGATAATGTTTGGACTATGATCTAATTGCATCCTGATGGAGTCCAGGAGAGTTGTGCTGTGCAGTGGTGGGAACCCGCTGCTGACAGCTTGGAGAGGGCATTGGGAAGGTATTAAGGAAAACCTTTTTGGGGAGCAGCCAGGATGTAGCAGCATCACGATTTTCTTAGAGAGAGGGTTTCAAATTTGATAAAAAAAAAAAAGGTTTCAGTCTTGGAGAGCCCAGGGTGAGAAAGGGGCAACAAAAATGTGCCAGTAAACAGTGATGCAAGTGATCTTAAAACCGTTTTACTGCAACTGTAGTCTGATGAAAGAATGAAGTATTACAAAGTAAAGGTCTCTATTGTGAATGGACCCCACTCATCAACTCTCCAAAAAGGGTCCCTGGTTTCATTTTAAAGAGCGTACAGCCTCATCCCATAATAACACAGGCCTTCAGCCTGGAAAGGGTCATTCCTCTTGTAAGTCAGTAAACAATGAAACAAGCAATCTGCTTCCATGTTCTTATATTTTTAATCGCCCCAGTAGACTCACGTTTCGGACTTAGATAAATCTCTTCCACGTGTCAAGGCCTTTACGCCGGAGGACGCTCTCTGTGGGCCGTTTGTCATGCTGTAATCCATATACCATATAGCTCATCTTCCTGTGACACATCTGCCCAATAAAACACATACAGTGTTTGCACAATGGCAATGCTCTCTATAACCTCTGACATGATGTCTGGCAAATTTACTCTAAAATGTATATGTGTTGTTGATGTTGCCTTATAGCTGTGAAAAGGTGATAGATCCTAATGCATCAGTTCCATCATGCAGCAGGTGTTTCAGAGCTTTGCTCTGCAGTATGCTACATTTCTCTCTGCTGCAGGGAATAAGCACAAAATGAACTCTGGCTTTTCAAATTGATTTATTTTAGTTAGTTTGTTTTATATATTTTATATTACTTACCTCTTTTATAAAACACAAGGTCTGTGGTATATTTTAGCCATGCTGCATAAACATTAGTTTGATTGAGTTTATGAAAATCTAAAACAACACAGATTAAGTCTCAGTTTATACATTGTTTTAGGATTAACCATTTGTGTACTTATGGCATTTTCATTTAATTTATTTTAATTTTTATTTTAAAACCTAAAGCCTAAAACCTTACCATTTTCTGGCACAGAAGTCAGTCCATAGTAGCTCCATCAAATCAAGGCTGTCAGAAAATGGCTTTATGGGAAATCTTTCATGTTTTAAACATTCCTTGGACAAAATAAAAGTACAGCAAGTTGTTTTTAGAATTTGATGTAAAGGCTTTTTTTAATAGCAATTAAGGCAAATTGATGTTTCTGTCTGTATTAAAGGAAATTTATTCAGTCAAGCCAACATATTTAAGAACCAAATAGGGTTTATGTGACTGGAATTTAAAATAATTTCAATGTAAACCCAGTAAAACAGATATTATGTACGTTATCTGGATGTAACTTTACATGTATGAGACCATACATAAATTCAATCATCTCAACTAGATTTCTCAAAGATACAACATACACAGAAACTACTGAAGAATGTAAATAAATCATTATACAGCCTGGTCACTTACTGCTGCAGCTGCTGATGTAATTCAATCTGACACTGCACTATGAATCAAAAGCTTAAAAGCTTAAAGACATAATAACATTTGCATCAAGGCCAAACAAAATTTGAATAGTCATGAAAGGAATTTTCACAGTATATACGTATAGTATAATGTGCACAGTCGATTATTTATATGACATTTTTGGTGCAGACACTGTGGCTATTGCAACAACACTTGACCACTCCATTTCTTGGGAATAATTTGTCAAACAAATCTTAAAAATCCAATGCGAGTCCTTATCATTTGGGATTTTCTGTCCTGCCAGTCTTTTTTCCCCCAAATACTCTGCTGAAGCCTAATACAAGTGTTTTAAAATCTGTTACAAGCTGGCTTTTGAATCCCTTTTGCTTTTCATCAATAAGAAGTAGAGCAACAGAGCAGCTATCAGGTGCGGTATATACTGCGGCTCCAGCTATAGAATGCATGCCAACCAATCCCTGCATGCCACTGATTGCCTAATGTTGCAAATCGCTATGACATAAACAATAAATCACCTAAAAGATGTGGCGTAAAGATTAGTACATCAATGAGGATCATTGCAAAAGTCAGCCTCTAACCACTGCAAACTCCTTGACAAAACGTACAACAATCACATCATTCATCATTATGCATATTGAGTTCTGCTGCTGGACAGCAACCTAAGATTGACCCTGGAGGGGTAAAATTAGCAGCTCAATATGAAGACTACATGAATAAGAGATGGGGCATACATTTTCCATCAATCACAGCTTTGTGTCCTCATTAAATCTCCACCTGTTTGTGTGTATGAGAGAGTTATGGAGGAGGAAGTGTGTGTGGGTGAGTGTTTTTGTCTCCTCCGAGGCCCATTCTTCACTCCATTGGTCATATTGCCCACTTTAAACCTTCTCATCAACTTTAACACCCTCTGTGAGTTGATACACCTATCAACCTGGTCAAGGAGACACACACACACATATTCATGCTTAATATGCTCATTAACTCGGTCAAGGAGATGCAAACAGCCTTAATACTGTGCTCCGGATCACTTACATGCCTTTACATAGAAGTGTTGTGATATTCGTTTCTGAGTAAGACTTTGCTTACAAGCATCTAGTCATTATAAAAAAATGTAATTATTTAAAGTATCACTCTAAATATTTCATATTAAAATGTATTTATTGGTAAATGGGCTGTATGTGTATAAGGGTTTTCTAGTCTTACTGACCACTCAAGTGACATTCACGCAGACACTCATACCACCCAATATGCAAATCAGGGGCTACAGGAGGTTCAGTGTCTTGCCTAAGGACACTTGTGCAGGGGAAGCCAGGATCAAAGCTCCAACTTTTAGATTTGAAGGCGACAGCTCTCCCACCGAGCAACAGCTACCCTCATTCTTTAATTAGAAAATGATGATCCGGTTTTTGGGTTTGAAAGAGCCATGATGGAGTGGTGATGGGATCTGCCACTTGTGCAGTAACTAAAGACGACAGGCACCAGCTCTCTCTCTCCTATATGGAACAGGCGCGGTGCCAGGCGGTAGCTTGGGGTTGCTATAGCAACCCCAAAATTTGGTAAGGCAACTGCTGTAACAATTATTATATAAATTATTATATAAATTGATAAATTAATCTAGGGTTGCCAACTGCCCCATATTAGCCGGGACATCCCGTATATTTATCTAAATTTGCTTGTCCCGTACCAGAAATCTCTTATCCGTTATAATGAGTGCTGCTTGTTGTGTATCTGGATGTTTACACTGCTGTTACAATCCTACCACTAGGTGGCAGTAAGACTTGATAAAGGACAGATTTCATGTGCCAATTAAACTACATCAAATCAAAACTTTGCGTGAAGTCGGTTTCAGGAGGGAATTTTGGAGCTGGTTTGGAACCTGGGAAAAAAGTAAAGACTGTGTATCTACAATAAACAGTGGGAGACCAGAGTCTGTTACTGGTGACGTGACTAAAGCTTTCTGCTGTTCATGCCACCGAGAATTCACTATTGGCCATGAAGGTGAGACCTGATCAGTCAGGAGTGAAACTCTCTATGGAATACCTAATACTTGATAAGGAGTGCTGATTGTTCAAAGGAGGATGGTTCGGAAAATGAATATTATCATGGAGAACCCTCATCATCCTCTTCACAACACAGTAACTCAAAAACAGAGTGTCTTCAGTGAAAGGCTTCTTTAGATCCGCTGCAGCACAGATTGCTACAGGAGATCCTTCCTGTCCACAGCTAGAACCCTCTACAATGGCTCCCTGAAGAAGAACTGAGCTACAACAACACTTTATTAATCCCGGAAGGGAAATTAAGTATTTTTGATTTGATTGATTGATTGATTTTGGAGAGTCATGATATCTAATGCCTCTTTTCATTCGCAATTTGCCGTTTAACTGCTTTTAATGTCCAACTGATCATTTATTTTGGGGTTTATTCATACGTACCTGAGGAAACATAACTATGTTCTTAAGTGTTTAAATGTATAAATAATTTTGAATATTTGTAACTGTCTCACCCATATTCTATCATGTGTCCATGTGAGCTGCATATTTAGATACAAATCTGTTCATCAGGGGCAGCAGAGGAGGTTGTGTTTTTATCAGGGCTTGTTTGTTAACACGATAACTCAAAAACTTCTGGATGGATTTTGATGAAATTTTCAGGATAGGTTAGATTTTGGTGGTGATCCAGATCACTGGTGGAGGTCTGCGATCTCAGAGTGCTTCTCTAGTTTGTTGTATTAGCATTTGCCCAAAACCCTAGCTCATGCTAAACCTCACCGGTCCGGAGGAGACTATCATGTGACTTGATCTGATCTTGCTCATTTAGTTGTGCCGCAGTGAGATTTGTGTTGCTAGCATCATTGATGCTTTTGCCATGAACCACAACAAACACATTTTTCTGCTCTGACATCAATTAGTGAGTAAGCTCCACCCTCCCTGACCATAGTACACATGTGTTTGTCAAATTATAGAGTTAGTACAGTTCAAAATATGCTTTCACTATGTAATGAAAATACAACAACTTTTATAATAACAATTATGATCATATAAATGTACTTTCCCGTTACTTTCCTTTTTGGAAATGTAATTTGTCCTTAGCAAAAAGTAGTACAGTTTATTAAATCAAGTATACTTCTTCAGACTAAATTGGAACATCTTTACCTTTTTTGAAGTATACCGTATTTTACTTCAATAAACTAAAATGTAATCCAAAAGTACATACCTATTAAATTAACAATATAGAACTAAAAATGTACTTGTACTTCAAATTTTTTTTTTGCACTGCATCATGTCCTGGCATCTTACAGTGGTGCTTTATCGTAATGTAGTCCCAAGTCTAAATCAGCTCCTTTAAAACATTAAAAAGGATTAGCAACTTAGTGCCAATGAGCAACTACTAAGCTACTGCTGAGAAAAAATCCTGGAGCCACCCCTGATATGGAAACAAATATTTGTTATAGTATAAGTTGGGTCTTTGAAACACAGAATTAAAAGAAGGTTTGAACATTTTCTATTACTGTCTGCAGTAGTGTGTTTAGAGGAAATCCCTAATGGCAACAAATCCAGGAAAGGTCACTGAACCCCAGACAGATACGGGCAATGAGTAATATCTATCTTGACAATAGGGGGCAGATAAGGAGACACAGAAACAGCTAGGGTCTATGATATCTTCTAATGT
Organism: Pachypanchax playfairii; assembly: GCA_006937955.1. NCBI lineage: Eukaryota > Metazoa > Chordata > Actinopteri > Cyprinodontiformes > Aplocheilidae > Pachypanchax > Pachypanchax playfairii. The sequence continues at coordinate 45,559 of SSNP01000111.1, read as the reverse complement.
AAGCTGAAAGCTGCCTCTCCAGTTCGTAAAACCTCCCTTCAATCATCTGACCTGCTGTACAAGTTTTCGGAACTAGTTTTTTTTTCATTTCACCCAAAGCATTTCCTTGAAATTTTCTGAGCTCACAAGTGTAGTAGATCAGTAGGTTCATAACAAAACAAACATCTGATGATAATTAGTTTGAAGCTCCATGAGATCTTGTTGCAATATCAAAGTGTTGCATTTAATGTCAGCACTTAAACTTCCTGCATTGTCTCATTATTTCAGTGTTAAAAACTACAGAAAAGGCACAAAAATTGGCATGCTTTGCTTTTTGTGCCTTAAAGTGAACACATTTTTGTTGGAAAGTTTGACATTTTTTTTCTCACATTTAAAGCTGTTTTATATCTTTTTTTGTTTAGATATCATTCCAGTGGATCTGCAGTTTTCTCATTTCACAATTTGATGTTTAATAACATCTTCACAAAAGAAAAAAGAGCTTGTCTTTCAAACTTTGACCCTATCAGATGTTGTTGTTTTCCAGCATTCTATTAACTTTCTTCTAGAGACAAGTGCTGATCAGACCCTTTGTACTGATGCACACGAAAACAACAGGAAGAGAAAAGTGTTTAATATTTTATCCACCAGAAGAAATTATATTTAATAACATGGTATTCTGGTTTGTGTTAGAACATGAAACAGAATTTTTTGGTTTATGAAAAAATACAATTCTTTTTAATTCAAAATGTCCCTCACTATTATTTTGTATGAGGATATTGAAGACACCATCTCACCTTTAAATGTAAATTTATATTATGTCCAGAGTTTCTTTTATTTGTTTTCAAAATGAACAGTTTTGATGGCCGAATTTAGTGATAAAGTGTAGTGTTAGTTTTTTTGTTGTTGTTTGTTTTATGAGTCATACGGAATTAAAATCTGCATATTGTCCAAATTTCAAACATGAGAAAAATAAACAGCAATTCATGTGAAGATGTTAAAATGCATGTTTTAGTATATAAAATCAAAGTCTTACAAATCAGTTTTATTTATTTGCTATTTTTAAAAACGTTGAAAATGTATTAGAACATTAATGGTAAAACACTATGGAACATAAACATATAAAATGCTTTGCCTAGTGCTGTCAGTTATTATTATTGTCATTAGTGCTAAATTATAAAGTTTTAAGATTTGTGTCTGTGTTAAACTTCTCATATATTGTTCATAATATCAAGAGTCCTCAAGTATAATATAGTATATTATCATATTAATGTTTCTTGTTTAATTTAACTTAAACAACAATATGAGAAATGTTTCACTTAGTGCGTTTTTTATTGTAAATTGTGTTAATTTAAAATTCCAGGTTGAAGTTAACAAATAGCGTTTAATTGTCTTAAATTATTCTCACTTTATTATTGCAATTCATCCAGGTTTTAGCGAAAGACACTGCATCAGCTCTGGGGAATCGCACAATCCTACTGTCAGCTTTTACACACAGCTCCAACTTTCCAATTACATGCGGGAAAGTCTTTTATACATGCAAAAGATCCCAAGATGGTCACAGTTGACTTCACTCTTCTGTAAAACCAGCCACTGTTGAAAAATTTAATCTATAAGGAACATTTCAATTTTCTTACCATTAGTTTCCTCGAGATTTTAATTAAGCATAAGCAATAAATCTCAATTTTTTCCCCATTTCTCTGCTGTCCGTCTTCACACTCTACAAGCTCAGTCAGTGTGCAGTATAAAAACCAGCTTCCAGAGAATATAAAAACAAAATCTTTTGCTGCATTACTTTCAGCACACAACTATAATATAAAGTTATTATTGTAGGTGATAAAGCTCCACTGCAGTCACTATTTTACACTATTCAAGGCCTTAATCTAACAGACATTCACTCTCTGACAAGACTGAATGAAAATGATAGGAAAGTGTAAATGAATTAATTATAAATGATCTCATTTGTGCGTCTGGTCATTTAAATGGTCCGTGTAAGTGGTAGAGATCAAGAGATTAATACGAAAAATCAATGTAAAATAAATCCAGATGCTTAAAGTGTGTTTCATGGAGTCATGTAAATTTAAAGATATGCAAACAGCCTACAGAGAATGTATAATACTCCAACTTTCTACTGTAGTAATGAGACTGGAGATAAATACATCCACACAGCCTGGTATAAAGGGAAATAAATAATCTTCACATTCAAATCAGGAGTCGTTCTGCATTATTTATCTCAGTAACAACTTCATGGGAAGACTCACAATTTAATATCATAAATTTTAGTATGTGTTTCACTTTTTATACGTAGTTGATGATATTAATTTTCCCTGACCAACTACTTCCTGAAGAAAAACGCATAACAAAGGTACTTTGTTCATCAATGCAAAATATTAGTTTCATGCTGCAGCTAAAAAGTTGTTCCAGTCTGTTGTTTTTGTTTCCCAGTGGAAATAGTTTTTTATTATTTTACAGCTGTTTTTATATATTTTTTTACTTTATATTTGTTCTGTTTGTGTTGGAAAACAGAAAATGGTGAGCACATCAGGGACGAAGGTCACGAAGCTCCAAGCATAACTTCTAAATGCTTTAAGTTTGAAAAATGTTCATTCTATTTTTAGATTTTTTTTTTTTTAATGTCCACCTCATGCATCACTCATATGCCAAGCCCTAAACGATATCTAAAACATTTAAATAACATTTCTTTTTACCTTCTATTCCAACTGGAAATAACGCATCTCATAATAGATACATGTTTCTTGTTTGTACAAGTTTAGCTCTTTTTCACTCTCCTAACACGTATTGATCAGCTCACTGATCCACATTTGCTGCTTTAGCCAGACATACGAAGGATAATAACCTGATTAAATTGTAAAAATGTCCATATTTGGTACGTAACAGTTTTTAACCCACCCTAAAGAAAACTTAGTGTCATAAATTCTTTTCTCTAAGTGCTTTTAAAGTGGTGATGCAATTTTTTTCGAGGATCATTTTGAGTGTTTTTTTTTTTGTGTGTGTGTGTTTTGTTTTTTGATAAGTGTTTATCAAACCTGTATTGATTTTCCACCACGATGACCGTTTTACTCAGGGGTCAGCTTTTATTTTAACAGCCTCATTCCTCTTTGTAATACTTCTCGGGCAACACTTCATGAATAATGCGTACTCCTTCACTAACCGAGCGTTTGCATTCTGATGTTTTTCCAATTATCTCACAAGCTGTAATTCTCCGGTGCTGCAGTTCAGGCTGCACAAGTTATTAAAAAAATAAAATAACATGCACACTCTCTCTTTCTCTCTCTCTCTCTCACTCACTCTCTCTCACACACACATATGCAGGAAGGGAGAGGGAATTTACAAGCTTCTTAGTTAGTCCAGCAGTGTTTAATCTGATTTTGCTTTCAATCTTAGGAACATTTTTTAAAAAATGCTTAGATTATTTAAATATAAATAATCTAATGTGTCTCTTTACATGCAGTCATGTCCCGCCCTTTCTGATCAAGAAGACAAGAGACTGGAGTCATTTTTTTGCACTCCAATAGAAACTTTCTCTCAGCAGTGCAATCAGTGTTCCACTGACCCTCCAGTCAAGCCGACCCTTCCTATCTTCTCCCTGAGTAATGGGCTCCAATCTGAGCTCTCTGTTGACCTACCACCCCCCTCCTCTTCAGTTCTCCCTTTCCTCTCCACCTCCTTCCATTCCTCTCTTTCCTCTGACTGCCAATTAAAAAGCAGCGACCATGGTGACAGGGGCCCCTCTGGTGCGAGTGATTGGACGAGCCGCGGTCTCCTCCCGGCCAGCGGTGTGAGTATGAGTCTCGTCCATCTCCTCTGATCTCCGCCGACTTCCCCATGTCCAATAAATCATTTTCTCAGTGACTGGAGCCTCTTTGACCGAGGCAATCAAGGAATTCCACTTTATCTGCAGCAGATATCAAAACCAGCTTCGCAGTCAAACATTAAATAGTGATTGTGAGATGACCCCCAGGATAAGCTGGGCCACTTTGCAAGCTCAGACAGATGTGATTTATTTGTTCGTGCGCCAAGGAGCGAAGAGACCCACAGCGCGGTGCAATCATACATCTGACAACAGATTTACACAACTAAACACACCTGCGCTGTGAAAATGAGTTTTTCATTTTACAGTATTTTTTAAAGATTTTCAGACCAGTCTCCCGTAGAAGTGACGGTAAAACTAGTGTAAAGACAAGAGCACTGTGTTGGAATCCATGCCAGCAAACAACTCGGCTGACTCTTCAGGTCATCACCTCTTCACTTTTATCTGGGAAAGACGAGATGAAGGAAAATTTGTAAAGAAAAGTTTCAAAAAAGAATTACAGCAGCTTTCCCAACCAAACCGTTCAGCAAAAATATTGCAACGAGGCCCCAAAATAGTTTGCTAAAATCTTTCTTCTACAACTTCTCTGTTAAATCATGAATAAAAAAAACTGGATGGATGAAAAAAAATTTTTTTTTTTCTTAACACATAATGTGTTTGTCATTTCATACATATATGTTTATAATGAAACACAGTTGTGTTTCACTGGTCCAGATCCACAAAGCAACATACCACCAGTTTGTGTTCATAGCGTTCATGGTAGCCATCTGCCAAATGCTGAATGTCCAACAACGTATCATCTCCATCTCAGAGCTTTGCTCTAACAACAAACATTTCAGGTATTCAAGTTAGTGAGTGAGCTCCTGACTCTCTGGAAAGATACAGCCAGTCCAGCTGCATATACAAATATATAGTTATTATTTGTTTAAAGAGGCCATTTCACACAAATTTCATGACTTTGTGGTTATTTCTGTAGTATTATCCTGTAATATGAAACATTTTATATCTAAAAAAAGTCAGGAAACACTGATTAACAGACCTTTCAATCTGTCTGCGAGAAGATTCGGCTGGTTTCGGGCAGCAACCCATTAAAATTCATTATTCAAATTTGCTGGACTCTGATTGGCTAACAAACTAGCCTATGAGAGCAAGGTATACTGTTTCCTGCCCTGCTGCGCATGGCAACAGCACACGTAGTCTCTTCTAGTTTGTTAAGTCTTATGCTACAGCTTTTAGTCAGCAGCATGCTAGGCGTAGTTTCAACTGTGGGAGTTGATGAATACTAACTAACAAAGGAGTTGTGACGAAACAGATACAGGCCGTTCAAACTCGGGAGAACTCGGGTGTAATCGCCACCTGCGTAGTTTGAGACATAAAAACTGAAAGAGAAGTTGTTGACCTGTTTTCACACCTACTATGAAGGTAAGAACTAAATATTCAACAGAAACCTCAGAAAAAACGTTTTTAATGGAAGGGCCTCTTTAACCCTTCAAACAACACATTCAGTCTGTGATGGAAAGTGAAGGCTCATTTTGCATCACTTCAGATCACTGAGAAGCCCAATTACCACCAGATCTCTGCTTTCATGGTGTCTAACAGTGGGGCCTCAGTTTCTCTGTTCATATCTGTAAATGTGCTTGTTCACATGGTGCAGCTCAAGAACCAGTGGCATCTAAAACCTCAGCAAAGCAATGGATGCAGAGTGCACATATTAAAACTCACAGGCAAGAGGGAACTCAATTTGCCAGCTCTGTTGCTTAAAGCTCCACATTCCTGCAGTAAAACTCACACATTTACAAAATTAAAGAGACACCAACCTAATAAACCAAATCCTCAACCTCACTAGTGACTCCTTCTAATTCAATGCACTGATTTCTCTTTGTCAATTCCAGCAAATCACCTTTTAGCTTTAAAGGAAATCTGATGAATGAATGTAATTGGATCGTGTAATCTCAATAATCTGTGAGAAGCCTCAAACTGAAGCATATGCTAAACGTGATGTATGACTTCATTAAGAAGTGATGTCTTCTTTTATGTGATGCTGTTAGTGACCTTGACTGGCTTAGTGCGTCACCGTCGGGGCGAGGGTCCAATCCCGTTAAAGCTATTCAGTGGAGCTGGCACATCACAACTGACTGCGGGATCAGTTCGGGTGCCAAGCTGAAAGTGAAGCAACAAACTTGGAATGACTTCTGATACCAAGAGGAAGGAAAGTAAGAGAAAAAAAAAGAAGATTCCTCATTGTAATGGTTTTAGGATAATGTCTTAAATACAACAGCGGCATATTGATTACAGAGTAATTAGATAGCATTTGCCTTAAGGCATTTTTGACCTTGTTATGCTATAATGAAATTCGACTAAATCACCTCAGTATAACATTTATTACCTGTTTTGACTTTTTACTCATATGGCAAATGCTTTTATCTAAAGTAAAATGGGATTTTGTGACTTTCTCAAGGACATTTGATCACTTGAGCTCGCCAAAGTTTGAGCTACCCTTCATCTGCTGGGCACAGACACAAAAATCTCCATGACAGAAAAACTACCAGCGCCAGCAGTGAACAAAACGAAAGAAAAAAAAAAAAAAAAAAAGAAACAAATTCTTAATGAACAGTTTTTCTATTTTCAATGTCCCTTTTTTGTCAAAGATTTTTAGCCATTAAAGTGGATGTTCTCAGAAGAGGAGAAGCTGGGAACATACTTTGTTTTATAAATTAAAGAGTAGAGGTTTTAATGAAGATCTGAAATCCGGAGAGTTGGGGGAAAAAAGAAAAGGAATTTGGAAATGATTTATATATTTATATATATAAAGCAAAAATAGCCACAGATTTCAGTGGTTAAAACAAATCCCAATCTTAGCTTCATATAGAAACAACTGAAGAGAAAAGAACAATAGAGAATATTTGAAGGGCCCCTATAGAAACTGGACTAGATAGTTAATTAATGTGTTTTAATTAAACACCAGTGAAGTCTCTTTAAGACCTGCTAGCAACAAAAGATGCAAAACAGCGAGGAAATTCAATTCAAGTTAACTCCAACTTATATTAAGTTGTTGTGAGGCAGAATAAGATTAAAGAGCACATACAGTGTTAGTGTTAGAACATGTAGGGAACCGTTACATCTTAAACCACAGCTTGCAACCTTTCAACCATTTAGTTACTTCAGCTAGCTCATTTATATCAGAATTAAATATCAGCTTCTAAATTTCCACTACAGTTTTTTTTTTCATGTTTGTGATCTTGGTGTTTTCTGAGGTGGTACTTGTTTGTAAAAATTTGAGAGCAACTCTAATTATCCCCGAAAGGAAGATCTTTAATAAATGTTGCTCTGCACTCAAAAAGTGCAAAATCCCCCGAGTCAACAGAAATCCCCCAAGATTAGCGAGAGCAATTTTTGGGAGGCAGTAGCTTTTTGCATGAACTGAGTAGAAGATGATGTCATCTGATTAGCAGGGAGTAAATGATGTGAGTTAATGTTGAAACAGACATTCAGAAATGTTTCTTGTTTGTGAAAAAGTTGGAACCTAAACCTGTAACCCTTCATGTAACTCTATTAACCCTATACACATATAACATATGCACATGTCCTAACAACAAGATCTATCCTTGGTTTCATCTCTGATTAATGCTCAGGTGCATATTTTAGAGAAATTAGTAACTTTCACTTTTCATTTATTCAGTACTAATAGATCACAAGAGGATGCCCAGTTCAACTTCCTTTGGGGCCGGAGGCAGGTTGCACTTTTAATGATGAGTTACCGATTTGAATCTAAACGATGTCAGAAAATCATTTCCACTTCTGGTCAGTTAACCTGGATAACAGGAAGACGACAACTAAAATTTCAAGCAGGTGGCTTGCCAGCCACTTTGTTTACCACCATGCAACAAAAGTGTGACAAATACGAAAAAACAACCTTTTCTCCTGTTTGTTCCGGGTTGTATCACAACATGTTACAAACAGCTTTAACAAAGCCTTGTGAGTCACTGAGACAAACAAGTGCACGAACTCGCCAGTGCTCATTAAATTTGTAGTTCTGCACAAACTGGAGTACTTCCAGGTAAAAAGCACAGAGAAAACCACCCAAACATATGAAGAGCAGAAGTCACAAGTTCAACTGCAAATATTTTTAAACCACAACAGTATCACATCTTAATTTGGCCTGAAAGGCAAAAAAGAAAAAAAAAACGGGTCAAATTCTGTCACTAAGCCCTCAGATGTGGCACATCTGGATACTGGAAGCAGTACAGTCAGAGAACACAGTAAATCAAAGTGATTCCCGTCTCCATGGAAACTGCACCCTTGATTAACTGTGATTCCAAATACGTTCTTATTAAAATGGTCTTCTAAATCCAATATAAACGACATAAAACTAAATGGTCTGAGACGAGGATTCTGCAGTATGTTAAAGGATATTACACTTGATAACACAAATTATTCATCATCTTGTTTGTAATTCTGCTCTGCTTTCTTGTTTAGAAGCCACTCCAAGAAGCTTTTCGACTCTGCTCATCTCAAGTATCAGCTCACAGTTCCAGCCGAACAGTTGAATTATTTATTAGCATTAATTTAGATTAAAATCCTCCTGATTTCTTTTACTCTTAAAACTTGTAGCCAGTATGTGAACTTGGAAAAACACACATGTACTTCACTTTATTAGTTTAGTTAGTTCCTGTGGAATGAAAATACATCAGATTACATTCTCAAGTGATTTAAAATGAATTAAAAAAAACTGTCCACTCAAAATGCTGAGTCACTGAAACAAAATGTAAGGTGAAGGTTGTGGCGTGGTGCTTCATTAGTTGTTACTTTGGAGCATTTTCTCCAATTATAAATGAAGTCTGAGCTGTATGAATTTGGTGTTCTAGCTTTGATTAAAAAAACAAGCCACATTAAAAAAAAAAGTTGCTTATCTATGAAAATTAAAAGGATAAGAAACTAGATCTCATTCCCCCCCCTTTTCATTTAGAAAACTTTCAACAATCTTATTCCATCATAACAACACAAGAGCAGCTTATTAACTATTGCTGGTATTTGGTTTTTAGCAGGGATTAAAATTAATAGAAAACTGCTGCTGTAATCTCGACAAACCTGGTTTGGCAAATCGTCAAGCAATTAAAAACGAAATAAATCCCCTGAAATAATTTCTTTAAGAATTATTTGTAACAATAAATCTTGACTGTTCTGTACTCGCTTAAAAAATGTGATTGTGGCAAAACTTTAAAAGGTGTTTTGTTACAATAAAAATTGTATTTTACATAAAATTAGATAGAAAACATGTTTAAAGACCAATTAAACATCAATTCAATGTTAGATTACATGATATGAGTGGATTACTTGAGTCCCTGAAAGAGCAGAAACACTTCCTCAATTTGCAAAAGAGAAAAAAAAAACAATTTATGGAATAAGAGATTTAGGTGAAACACATGAGAAAACTCATCCATCTCGAGATTTATAACTCAGTCACACTAGAAAGATCAGAAAATCGAACATGTCATAGAATGTTAGACTTTACATCCCTGAACTAATATCTAGAAACATTTTATTTCAGTTTTTCCAGTTTCCAGGATTTTTGAAACTTTTACTAGAAATTTTTCAGTGCCACATGATTATGCTGTGAACAACTGCAGAGCAACGTCAACTTTTAAAATGTGGCACAAACTTTTTTCTGTTCACAAACATTTTCTATGCAGTTCATACAAACAAAGTTTGTTATTTTTATCTGAACTGTTGCTTAACGACTCACAGTCCCGACTCAGGTCCCTCCAAACCGCTGAGTGCACACATCCAAACTCAAACTGTAAGTGAAGAGTCATTTTAAATTGTCACATCTCATACATAAAACAGTGTAACAGTATGGACCTGCATGACCCTCAGATTCTTCACTGTTTGTTTTAAGCATACTTTTTTTTCTGTCTGCACCAGTGTGTAACAAACAGTTTCAAATATTTATGTCAACCTTTGCCATATATATTGTTACAAAAGTAAACTCCTAATCATTATTGGACTTTACAAAAGAAAAACTGATTTTCAGGTAGAAGTTTCTTAGAAAAGTTCCAGTTTGTTTTACAGGTATTCTAATCTCTCATCTCGGCTTTTTGCTTTTCTGAATTTGTATTCTATGTTGATTCAAACCTTTTCACGCCTTGTTGGCACCCGTTGAAGTATGTCATTTCATGTGCCGTTATCAATATTCTTCTCTGCTGCTTCCAACATCTCATATATGTAACCAGGGGGACATGTGCTCAGGGGACATGTTGAAATGGGCAAGGATGCTATTATCATGTTTCCCCAGAAGCTGTTATATGTTGGGCCGGTGCAGTTGTGTGATAGGTTTTTAATAATCACATCCGACCGTTCTACCTCACTCCACTTTGAAGCAACCCTCTCAATCTGAGGGGAATAAGGATGGTGGCGTCTATGTAGAATGTATTCCAGGGGCAAAGGACTATCGCACTGATGTGGGAGACAAGGTGAATTCATGCTGTTTGACCTGATTTTCTCCTTCTTTGCCAGGTTTCTAAATTTCCTGCCCTGGATCCACAGTGTTAAGCAGCATGGATATAAAGTAATAATGTGGATGGGCCACATTCTCCCCAAGTTCATCCCCCTCTCGCGTCGCTTTTTCTTCATATTATTAAAACTAAGTGGATTCTTGCGCAAGCACTGAGAACATAAATTCTGATACAATGGGTCAGGAAAGTACAATTGGTACTCTTCTGCAGCATAACCTGTTTGGCTTACGGCTGAGTGTGAATCTGTCAGAGGGAGCGGGTAGCGGTGGTGGGTGGGGGTAAATCTTCTTTAACGGCAACAGTAAAAATCAATGTGGGGAGTTTGGGTGTCAGAGCCAATGAATCCAGATGATATAGCTCAATACGCAGATCAATGCTGCAACATATGATCATTGTATTTCTCGCCACTAAATGCCTTTCCTAATCATTTTGGGGAAGTAGAGGAGAGGCAAAAGGGAAATTGGATGAGCAGGAGGTTAGTGGGGGAAAAAGATACTCGTGCATTTGTTGGACAATGTGGAGCAAGTTAACTCATAAAATAAAAACTGCCTTAGAGCAGAGAGTGTTTGGTGTTCCTGAATGTTCCCTCTTCCAGCTTTCAGACAAGGACCTGGGTGACAAGTTTAACGCTCATCATCAATTATACATGAATTTAAAGCAACAACGCTCTACATTTTTATGCAAATGCATGTCTGTTTTGAGAGTTCCACTGACAGATTTGGGAAAGTAGTAACAGGGGAAGTAAACACGGCTGCACGTCTGTTCTCTTCTGCAAAAATAACCCTGACTTACAAAAAAAGTGAAGTGTTTTTTTTTAGTAACTTCTATTTATTTATTTTTTTTGTGGAGGGGATAAAAAAGAATTTTTTGCCTTATGCCAGAATTTTCAGATTTTTATTCTTGGGGAACCCGCCTTATGTTTCTCTGGAGCAAAATAACTCAATTAAAAACTAAAAAAAAAAAAAGCTTGTAGAGATTTTGGTGAACAGATGACAAGCTAATTTTTTTTCAAAAAAGTAATTTATTCAAAACAAAGTAAAATTTAGGGACATGCACAGCAGAGTGGCCCAGGTGGGTTGGGGGGGATTTGGGGGCAATTCACAATCCAAACTGAGACAATCAAATTCAATCAAACTTCAAATGTAACAAGAAATCTTCACAGATGAAGCACCTGCAGCTCTAGAAAGACATTAAATTAACCCCTGATCCTGCTTTTAAGATGAAAATTGGAAGCCTATAAAAACCATAATAATGATCCAGAGTAATTAATATTGGGCGCAAACTAATATACTGGCCAATCAGATGTTAAAAAATAATCATATTTTAGTTTTTAAAACAGTTTTTGACCATTTTTTTGCATTTTGATATGTGAAAAAATTATGCAACTATTACTGTCCTTGAATATTATAAAACACTAAAAAAAGCTTTTGATTCTATCTTTTGTTCTTTATTTATCAATGCAATGTCTCAAATCTTTGCTCTGTAGTTGTTAAAACGTCCTTCTAATAAGGGTTAAAAGTGGATTTAAAGACCATGATTAATGAAAGTGAACCACTGGTTTTGTGTTATGACAAATTTTTATTTCATTTTGGTTCATAATAGTCACCTAATTTATGATAAACAGTTTAAAAATTTCTAGTTTTTGCAAAATTATAATGTTATTATCATATTACTAGAATTTTCATTTGCCATCCATTTTTAAATTTCTGACCCTACCTGACCTGCTCAACAGAGATTTTCTAGACACACTACTGGTAAAATAATGTATCATTTGGCAGTTTGTTAGAACTCATAAATCCAAAGTTTATAGATTAAAAAGAGAAATTATCAAGGTCTGACAGTCTTTTCTCTTATCAGCTCAACAGAGGAGATGCTAAACTGTCTCAGGTTCTTTGACGAGGATTGTGAGAGCTTGGAAGTTACTGCATGACTGTTATGGGTCTCCACATGTCAGTATAATCTGTTCAGCCCGACCTCACGTGAAATACCACCGCATTGGTCGATTCTGAAAACGACACTATGATCCATATGTGACCCCTATCTGCAAGCCCTAAACTTAACCGATCCGCTTTTTAATGTTAAATATTCGGCTTTACAGTGTGTCCATATGTATTTTTACATTTTAATGCTAACCGTTGTATCAAAATGAGACATATTGCTGCAGAACTTTTGTTTTGTTCGGCTAAACAGAGTGAAACTTCACGCATGCGTATTTGTGAGCTCCTCTGGGAAGGTGCGCGCATGCGCTGTCAGTAGTACGTCGCTGCGGAGCCCGGAAAACGCTCTCACAGGTCGTACTTTTTGGAGCTTTCAAAATCGACCTATATGGTCATATAATGTGCGGACAGGTTGAATCTGTTGTAAATCTCTGGGACCCTGAAAGTTTAAGACAAGGTTGAAGTCTTCTAAAGTTCACAGTCCAATGGATCTAAGATGTTTGTCCACATGGATGTTTGGCTCATTAGGTAATATGAATATGAAGCAACATGCGTTCAGGTGCAGTCATCCAGATGAGCAAAAAAGATGTTTTGGTCTGAAATGCGTTGCCTCTTACAAGCAGATGGGAAATTACCACTCAAAGCACTAGACAACGTTTGGATCTCACAATGTGCACAACCAACATTTGACTTACAGTTCCAGATTTTTGGGAGCCTCATTGTGATCACCGAGAATTAATCCAAACGACATCCACTCAGATGGAGTGAACAGTGAAGACACCGTCTGGCCTCAGCACTTGTAGAATGCAGCATTTTTAAAACCCAAAGAGCAGATTTCAGTCGCTCCTTTAAATTCTGTTGCAGCAACAGGAAACTGCTTTCATGCATTACTGCTGTCCAACTTTTAGCAAAGTGTGAACAAGGAAATGTAATCAAATCCAAACTGTAAAGGTGTGTCAGCTGTCTATGTGTGAATTGTCTGAAAATACTTTAAGATGTTTCACAACTTTTACCTCTAGTGCTATTGAATATAGTTTTGACAACTATATAATATTTTTTCCAAACAAATGAACTAAAATTCATGACATGTTTGTATCAATATAACTGAAATCATTAGTGTCATATAACAAAAAATGATGATAAGATGGGTGAAAAAGTACAGAATGCATTTTTTTTAGATGTAAAAAAAAAATAATAATCCAAGCCTCTTCTGTGAATTTCCACATTCCTTTGAGTGTCATTTAGTTCAGTAACAAAAATGTGATGGAAAAAGTAACTGTTTTGTATCCAAAATTCCTTAAAGAAAACACACACACACATCTGCAGAATTTTTTTTTTTTTACCCGTATGAAAACACACAAATCCCTCAACTGATTTTCAAGAGAAAAACTCATTAATGAGACACATTTTTCCACACTACTCAACAGCTTAGTCCATAAGAATATTTGGAAGCCGCTTACAATAAAAAAAAGAAGAGAAGAGGAATAAAATCCCTGATGGATTAAATAAAAAAGGAAGTCTCTTTTCCTCCACACAGTAGTAAAAAGGGTATTAAACCCACCCCACCCACAAGCCTAACATATAACACCCAAATGCCCCCTGACTCCTCACCCCCTGTGTAGATTGAAATGTCAGCAAGGTTTTGGACTGCTGCACTTCATGTTAGAGCCTGGCTCAGGATTAATGTATACATACGGGGAACAATTGAGCGTTCACACTGCTCACTCAGGCTGTTTGTCCACACCAACCACCACTGCAACGAGACACACAGAGCTTCTCTTTAAGAAGAAGGAAGCACTTTGATGTATAAAGACAAGGCAGGAAGAGTTTGGAAAAGAGAGGTTTTATACCACATCTTCTGTCCCTCCCTAATTTCACTCCAAAGCAGTGTTTTGCTTTAAAAACAGGTAAGCCTCTAAAGCCAGACACGTTTACAAGCTTTGCCTCGAGAGGAGTGTGAGCTCAGATTGGAGCTCACTTTCCCATAAAGGTGCATTTTTTTTAATAAATGCACAAAAACAAGGAAGTTCAGAAAGCTTTGTTTACTGGCAGTGGGACATACCAATATTTAGGTCATGGCTACTACAAATTAGAATAAAAAAACAGTTTCTGTTCACTGACTTGGTCAGAATCAGCTCGTATCAATATGAACGAGAAAAGATTATAATAAAGATACAATAAAACAATAACATTTATTTAGTCTGTATCTCAAAGGACTCACTTCACTTCTGTCATCAAACTCTTCAACAAACTGTATTAGTGCAGAGAGATACAAGTTACTGTAGCTCCATCAATCAATAATCAATTACTGGCAGCCTCTGCTGCACCTTCCTGTGCAGCTTTAGAACATAGCTGTTTCACAGCTACCAACACAGTAAACTGTACATAAAAACATCAAGCAGATCAATCAATAATGGTTGATCGGCTTCAAATGGAGTTTACAAATGGTTTAGTTTGGAGATAAGGTTGTAGAAATGCAGCAGATTCAGATATTAAGTTTACTGAAGATGGATTTAAAACTAACATAAGCCATCCTGTAGCTTTTATTCAGACATTACATCTTTTTAAATGTTTCCTTTTTACTTAAAATTTTTTACGATCAATCTAAATACTGTCAATCTAAAACAAAAAACATCAGTTTCTGGTTTATGTTACTCAAATCATGTGCTTAAAAATAGATGAATGTACTTTTTAAAAGACTGAATCTCAACTTTCCCTTATAGTTTGTATTGTTAATTAGGTTTTAACGTTTTTTTTAAAATTTATTTTGCTCACAAGAATGACAAAAATAATAGCAGGTAAGTTCACAAATGTTATGCATAATTACAAATATCTTCACAGTCTGCATATAAACAAAAAGGTTCAGGCTGAAGCTCGAGCGTATTTTGTCCGGAACAGCAACTCAGTAAAAAAGAAACACCTTACGATTGAAAGGAAACACACAAGAAAAACAGAATTATCATCACACAAACTAATTATTTAAAGAAACATTACAATGGCGTTCATTGATTAACTCAACAACACATGAATTCTTTTTAAACTATTCAAATTATACCACAGTTTGATGAACTTTACTGAATGTCCTCTCGGCTCATTCTGAACAAAATCAGCCCTTGCAGCCACCAGAAAAAGAAAAAAAACACATTTCATATTGTTATTCTCTCATTCATCCACAACCAAATTTAAAATAAAACATCCCATAGTCACCTCAGTCACTTACAGGGCTGCTAATGTCTAATCCAAAAGCACAGAGTCTCACTTACTGAGTAAACTGTGATTCCAGTTTGGTCTAACGTCCTTACAGTTTGAAGGACAAAACCATATTATATATTTTAGTCAATCACCAAAGAGCATGTACACTGAGTACTTACATTTATATTCAAATACATCCTTTTAACTGATGTAATTTTATGCTTAAGTACTCTCAATAAGGGCGACAATACCTCCAGATTTTGGATCACTTAGAAGACCAAAGGTCACCTTGGAGGATAAAAAAGGGAAAATTCTGAAACCAGGAAATAAGAAAAGATAAGTGTGAAAGAAATGAAAGGTTAAAGAAAGAGAAAAGTGTATTTCACTTGCTTCCACTTATATTTTCAATCTGGAGCTGCACGAATATGAAAAGTTTTGGCAAAGTTTAATCCAGCAATGTTTATAAAAAAACAAGTCTTTTCAGTTCTGACAAATATGCATCTGCTTGTCTATATCAGCTCTAAGGAAGCAGACCAGTGAGCGTCAGAGGCTTTTAAAGGGATTCCACTGAGTCCAGAGCAAAATAAAAGGTGGTTTGATTTAGCTTTAATTTGATTGGGCTACTCAAATGTTGCTATGCTGGAGGAATGCATATCAGTAACTGGTGAATCATAGGTTTTATTCCACCCACTATAGATTTATGTCTTTCAACCAAACAGAAAGCAAATTAAATTAAGGTCCTTTCAACACATATAATACAAAGTAATGTGAGGTCTAATGCATGGCTTTAGGCAACATGCTGGGTATTATATAAGTGTTCTGAGATGCTTCTGTGTTCAGAGGAAAGAAAACAAGACTTATTCAATGCAAAACGATTTTACCTATATTTTATTTTTTTATATTGTTAGTTTTTCCCCACCAGATTTTCAATAAATTTGTATGGGAAGTTTTTCTTTCAGTTTTTCATCTTGAATCTGCAGCACCTTTATTCTGCAGGAAATGGAGTCGGAGTTAGCAAATTGTAAAAGGGATCAAAACCCAACACTGCAACACGTATTTTTAAAGGCCTCATTGCCCTTATAAGGCAACCTATAACTCTAAAGGTACAGAAATCTTCTCATTAAGAGATGTTTAAAAGATTTTATTCATCAGACCCTTAAAGATTTAGCTAATTACTTGATTTCAAACAAATGGGTGTGTCCAAACATTTTACTCATTCTAAATTGCTGCAATCCAAGAATGTTGTTTTTGTACTATAAGACAACTAGTGACACATTATACGAATAATTAAAGGACATGTGATTCTTTCATTCATTCAAATCAGGAACAGTGAGTTACTGTGAGAGTATTCTGTTGTGTTCTAGTTGCATACTGTCTGCATTTTATAGAAGCTCATTATTACGTAGGGAAAACTTTTAGATTATTATTATCTGAAACTTTGTTTTTCATGGGCTGGTGCATTGTAAAAATAATAAAAAAACAAACAAGTAGATAATAGTTGTGAAAACCAAATGCGTTGACATGATTGGGATATGTCACTGAGGGTTTGTAGATGAGTTGATACAGAAAACAATCTAAGTTACAAGGACAAATGTTTTGTATTTTTTACACTCACATGCATGAAGCAAACCAACATGTAGTCATTAACCTGTAGAAATAATTAAATATTTTTACTGAGCATTTACAAGAAAAGTAAAGTACAGATAGTTTTGTTCATCTTGCAAAGTCCTCAACTTTATATCAGTTGTTATGTTTAAGGTTTGCTAGTCTGAGTCCCACTTAGATGGACATTACATTGTTTTGCAGTGTGGATACGTCCTCTTGGGGTCAACAAACTGGTCAAACTGCTACAGTTTGCTGAATGTGTGTTCTACTGCTGGCCTTGTCCAACTCCTTCACTCCCACTTGAATACTTTCTCTAATGGACATTTCCTTCACCTTCATTGCTGGCTGGAGATTTCAACACTCCATTTCAATCCACTTCTGATGTTAGCACAAACGTACACTCCAGCTGCCATTAAACAACATGTCATTAGGGCCCTGCGTGTCGTGGACTCAGCCTTTTTTCTATTTGTAGCTCTCAGAGGTGCAGTCGGTTTCCAACACTTCTTACTTCTATTTACATTATAATTTCAAGATGACAAGCGCTTTCCAGGTGATTGGGAAGCATCTTGGTGTGTGGGTATGTTTGCTGATCTGATTTTTATTGCATGTTTGCATAAAAAGATCTGATCGTTTTATTTTTTTTTTTATTTCTGCTTTGAGCTTCCTTCATTCTAAATTATGATTTTTCTTATTTACCCTCTCATTTTGTTTCTCCCACCATTATTTGTTTAACAAGTCTTGTTTTGGAGTAAGGAAGGCCTGTGCCAGTGACAGTGGGTGTTCAATGAAAATCCGAAGCAGTGCCTCCTCCTCCCCTCGTCCACTCTGAGGACTTCTTGCAACCACATGCAGCAAAATTTGACGGAAGTAGCTGACAGGTAAATGCTGTACTTACATGGTTCAGAGAATTTGTGAGAAATTGTGCAGTGCGTAGCAGGTATCTGGGGTAACTGATGAAGCATCAACATCACACACACATACACACACAAACACAGGCAGAGAGAGAGAAAGAGAGAGACATTCAGGTGGGATCGTGGCAGGCAGGAAGACATTAATCGCTCATGGAAGACAGGAGGAGCACACGCGGTGCTGAGATGAGACAAAACTCAGGCTGAAGGACAAGCCAGGCTTATAGTGTCAGTGTTTGGGTAAAAAGTGGACTTGATTGTTTTGCACGCGTGCGCGCGCACACACACACACAGACCTCAAATTTGGTAGATAAGTCAAGGAATCACACACAGCTGAACACTTGTGTCCAAATCAGAACCAACATATCAAGAGTTCTTCACATTTCCTTCAATGCACTGAGAAGATATGTTGTTTAAAAAAACGGCGTCTGAAGGAACCAGTCGTGACATCTGATAAGAATTTGTTCGGGACAATTTTAATGCGCTACATTCTTTCTGTCCGCTTGTTTCTCCTTCTAAACGTTGTTGAAACGAGAAAACGAGCTTTTCGTTTGATTCATCCAAACTAAATGTCCCATCTGTCCCTTTTCTCAGCCTCTCTCATCCATAATGCGTCACTGACCGTCCAGAGCCCGCAATGTTCCGTATTCATCAACCCGGCAGTGCGCTGCGCGTAAAAACGCGCATGGCACAAGAACGCACAGCAGCGACCCTCTTTCACCCACCTCCTCCCCACACATCTACCCGCCCTAAACCCTAAACATGTTTTCGTCCTGATTTTCTTCGCGAGCCTTGACACACAATTAGACTCACCCAGGGCGTGCACGCAGTCCTCCCCGCGCGTCTCTTGATGTTTGTCGGAGAATCCAGTGATGAAAAACCGGAGAACAGGAGCAGCAAACGCGCCAAAGAAACTACGACGGCAGCCAAAACGCCACCGACTTCTCTCCTTGTCTTGTACCTCTCCTCTCGTTTCTGCTCTCCTCACTCTTCCCCGCTTTCCCGGGGCAAGTTGAACAGCAGCTGCATTAATCCAGACATCGTCCTTTTCATCAGCACAACGGGGGGAAACAGATGAAGTAGTCAGGAGAGAGCAGCGTTTCAGCACTCAAGTTTGGAGCTCTGGGGATTTCTCCTGTCACAACACAGATGCAGTTCAGAGTAATCCGCGTTCAGAGACTGTCTGAGGGGGCAGTCCACGAATTAGCAGAGATTCGAAGCTCAGGAGCCAAAAACAGAGTTCAGATGTGATTGTGATGCAGTAGATGAGTCTGTTTGCTCTTAGAAACAGAGAATGAGAGATGAGCCAAGGAAAATGTCTTCTTCATTCACTTTCTTCTCTTCCAAATGAACTCTCTGATACTGCTGTAGCGCACCTGCGGCCAGAACGGAGACGCGCAGGTACAGACAAACACACAATCCTCCCCTCTTTCTGTCTTTTATTCCACGTGCTTTTTTTATAATTATTTTTATTCCCAGTCTCTCTGCGGTGCGGTCATCTCCCTTTGATAAGCCTCACATTGATTCTCCGAGAAGCTCAGGAAAGGCGTCTCTTTTCACCAGCACACTCCTTTCCTCTCTTCGTCTCTGCTCCCCTTCAACAAGCTCCGTCCATCCTCCTGTTAGAAAGCCACACCCACATTTGCAGCGATAGGCTGAAAAGCGGAGATGGGGATGGAGGTGAGGGCAGTGAGGATGCGAACTCGGGAATGCGGGAGAGAGAAACAGAAGGAGGAGCGGGACGCAGAGGGTGGACGGAGATGAACCTAGATGAGAGGATGGAGAGGAAGACGAGCGACGTGGGATGCAAGAGAAGTGAAAGGAAAGAGGAGGGCATGTAGTGAGCTCTATGTGCTCTGTGTTAGAGCCCAAACCAACAAGCTGGCTAATGAAAGTGAAGTGGAAATGCATCCCTCCTTTTTTTTTACAACCCTCTAATTCACCCTCAGTGCTTTAGCTAAATGTGTCCACAGCTAATCTACTTTGACTCCCAGCAAAACTGAATTAATACTGACACCCCTCCCCCTCCCCCCATACAGAGCATACTCACCCACTCCTGTATATCTGCATGTCTGTCAGCCCGGGCTACTCCTCTTGATAAAATTCAGGGTCTTTCAGCTCAGCAGCTTCCTCAATGAGTCTGTGATGAATAAGTAAGTGGTTAAAGGGAAGCTGGAGAGTGAAGAGCATGTTGAATCTCGTGCCCCGGGGCATCAGGAGGGAAATAAGAAAAAGCCTGGACCGCCTTTGTAATGGAAGCAAATGAGGTAGGCCGGATATTGTTGTGGCACAACCACACACACAGGAGCAGGAGAAGGCAGGAAGAATCACTTGACAGCTGCTGGGAGAGGCTTTGATTGATGGCAACGCTCCGGGGAGTGTTTCAATATGAACTTGCTTAACTTGGAGCTACGCAATGCATTCATCACTTTGCAGGAGTGGGATGCTCACCGCAAGCTAGGCAGCATTTTATTTAGAATGGCACCAGGGGAACATCTTAAACAGGAGTAGTTTCTTCTTCTTCTTTTTTGCATCTGTTTTAATGCTCACATCAATAAATCTTCAAGACTTCCTCAAATCAAAGTATCAGTAACAACTTCTTTAAGGTTGCTTCATAAGTGGGTGTTGTCATGAGTTGGAACTTAATAACTAATGATGGTTCGGGTGGTTTAGTGTTTTTATACCAGTAGCACTAATTTACTTTGGTTCCACCTTAAAAAAAATGTAATTTGAACATTTTTGTGTTACTTCCACGTGTGAAACTTAACTAGAAGTAGAAAATAAGGTTCGAATAAATTTACTTTTAGAAAATCAATGTTACTTTATATTATGACTTTATTATCACTATTATTAAGAGATGTAATTTGACTGAAAGCTGGATGAAAATGTTTTATGTGTAAAGCTTTTCTCTCCATCAGGTGTTTGCTATCTGCTTTCTGCTTCCCTTCTTCCTCTCATCATTTTACTTTCACCATGTTTCTGTCTTTCACTGCTCTTCTCTTGTTATCTTTTCACTTTCTGGAACATGGAAACTTCCTCTTTAAAAGTCTGATACTGAAGGAGGCAGTACAAACTCTCGGGTCCTGCTGTGTTTTGGTACCAACAGGATAAGCTTTACAAACACTTGATGTCCGTGTGAGTCATGAGTTGGTTTTGTGTTTGTGTCTGTAGCTACTTTGAGTTAACATGACCTGTATATGGAATGTTTAATAATGAAAAACAAATCTGAAATTTAGAATTAAAGAAAAAAAAATGAGTTTGAGTGTATGTTATTCACAGCATGTCTAAACTCCTGGACTATTAAAATATTGTTCAATAATTTAAAAAATATATCAAAGTTTGATCAGGAGCTTGTTGTATTTAACATGTAAGGTACTGTACACATGGCATTTTTTGACATGTGTGGTCTTTTGGTATTGAAATGGTTGTGGAATAAGTTGCAATGGCAAATGTAGAAAATGTCAGCAAGGCCTTCTGCAAATAAAAAAAAAAATTGTCAAAAGATTTTAGTGTCTAATTTTAATTTCCTAAATTTAAACAGGGAACTTCTGTCTTTTGAAGTCCAAATAAAGACAAACAAAAAGAAAAAAAATGTAAAACACAAAAACCACATTTGATCTCAAACACAATTTTGGATAAAGAGAAAGAAAAAAAAAAGTTTGATTTAAATTTCAGCACTTTCATTGTCTCTCAGTGTACTAACAAAAACAGAGCAGTATTACTTTTTACTAACATGTTTATTATAGATATTAATCTAAAGGCTACTGACATCTTACATGTATGTTGGTAGCATCCACTGCAACCGCGCTGTGTAGACGGTCGCTGATTGATAAACAAACAAACATTTCTAAATACCCAATTTAAAATGTTTCTGCTGAAAATCATGAATGACACAATAGTTTTACAACTGGGACAACAGAATATAAAGTTGCTACTGCAGGTGTAATTAAACTGACTCCTTTTCCTTCAAACTATTTTCCATTCTCAAATCTTGGATCAAATTTACACCTTTTGAACAACAGGAACATTTCATGTAATGTAAAGAATCAAGTGATGCCAAAAAACACAATCCAATGGAGACAAAGAGACGAGCGAAAATAATTGAACCAGTCAGTGCTTAAGAAAACAACTCCCACCTTACGACAAGCTGCAAACAGAAACAGGGAACATTTCATGAGTAGGATGAACACGGATAGAGAAAAGACATTGCACTCTGTTAGCCTCAAAGCTTGCATGTGTGTTTCCTCATTGCTATTTTTCAGTGTACGATCATTCAGTCGCTTGCTTGTCATACCTCCACAACCACCGCCCCTCAAAACAAATGAGGGATTAAAACAGAGTCGTCAGGAATAGAAGCCTGTGATGGGAAAGGATCAAGAATACGCTGACAGCTGCTCACTGCAATCCACACAATATGTATTTCTTTTGTCTGCGGTTTACAAGAAAGTACAACACCCACTCAGCATCTCAGCTTGATGTCTCTTTTTCATTATTATTATTTTTTTTTACTGCTACAATGCTGTAACAATGAATAGTGGACGATAGGGAGGGTTTTTTTTAGCCAACAAATAAGGATCACAACAAAAGCACGTTTGTGTTTCTTTCCTTCATGCACGAGCGCATCAACACGGGAACCCTTGATTGCTAGTGGCGCATATCTGTCTGCACACAGCTGGTTGTACTTTAAGATACAATTTTTACAGCATTATAGAAAAAAAAAACTACTAAAGGTGCACAACCTGAAATATGACAAACAGAAGATCACGTTAGCATCTGTTCTCAGCCAGAATGCTTGTAGTTTCTGTGAATGAGTATCCTGTCACATTTTTTCAGGGTGGAAAACAAAGCCGGATTTCAAAAAAAAAATTCAGATGAGCATGCCTTCATATTGTAACACCATAACAACAGAATAAATGTGTTTAATACTGAAAATGAACTCCTGGTACCAGGAAAGTTCCCAGAATGAAGCTTTATGCCTCAGGCATTAGTCAAAAACTCTTTCCATGGGGTCAAAGATTTTTAATAAACCTAATTTAGAGCAAATCAAATATTAGAATTTGGTGTAGCTGTAAAGTAATATTGAGCTCTTTGCATGAATTTGATTAAATAAAAACAAAGTAATGTTATAACTTTAAGTGCCACACAAGTTAATAAAAGCAAATGTGAGTTTCCAGCTGCAGAACTGCAGAGAGACTTTCCACTCAACAAACAACATCCAATACATACAATCCACTCAGTTTGTGGAGGTCAGGTCTAATTAAACATAAAAAAAAAAACATGCATAAATGCTTAACTTGAAACTCTCTGCAGATAAAAAAAAAAGGATTTCCACAAAAGTTTTAATCAGTGACATTTGCTCCTACTCAGAAAGTCAGCTCTTCTTCATCTTATTTAAAAAAAGAAAACTTCAGTGAGTTTGGGGATCTTTGAGCCTCGGGCGAAGCATAGTTTCACCCTGAGGCTGTGATTGCAAAGCCCCCTGAAGTCACCTCTGCAATCTGGGCCTGCAGGCTGTTCAGTAATGTCACTCTGTCTCAGTTGTGAAAACTCTCAGGCAGTCAAGCAGATAAAGGCATTTCATACTAATATAATAATAATTGAGTTTTGATGCAAAAGATCCTGTTATTTACTGAAGCAAACGTGTCATCTTGCTCCACTCATGCTTGTGACTGAATATGTTTACATGGTAAGTGAACAATGGCCTGTCTCCTGCATGAAAACATTTTGTCTTTTTCTGAATCTAATGAAAACTCAAGGTAACCGACAGCACTGTCATTGACTGTGTGTACTTCCCTGCCTATCAGCTTGTGTGTGTGTGTGATACAAAGATAATCTCAAAGCTTGAAAAGGGAATACACTCAAGGCTGCGAGTTTCCACGTTAAAAGCAAACGCAATTTCTGCTTTAATAAAGCTTTCACATGAAGCAGGAATTCACTCCCATTGTCAGTTCCTCAGAAGAAGGTATTTCTGACACATTTTTATTTAACCTGCAGTGTTGCTGCTTTTTATCACCTGTCAGTGCAGCACAAAAAATAAATCATGTCCATGACCTAAAAATGAAAAAGAAAAAAAAAAAAAGAAATCAGGCCTTGAAGATTTACAGCTTCAAAACTTTCATAATTTGCAGGAAAAGCAAATAAATAAATAATGTGCGTCTCAGGAACATCAAGCAAAGGGTAAATATTACATTTTCAGTTTTCTGATATTTTTGATGGTCACTCTTTTGTGTTGTTTGTCCACCTTTCTTCTCTTTTCTTTGCTTTTTTTTTGAGAGCTGTTTGGAGTCTACACAATCTTAGGCAGTTGATGAGGTGATGGTCGATTCACAACCTCATCTGAGAGCTGAAATGTCACCACAGTCGTCTCAAGAATTATTATTATTATTTTTTTTTTAGGTCTGTGGAACAAATGAGACTTTAATGGAAAAGCCAGATCCTCCAGCTCAGTTGAAGAGAACAAATTACAGTGAAAACACTGACCCAGATGAGGGTCATGTTGTTTTCAGTTGGTTACTGAACCACTAAAGAAATAACACTGAATGTGATACAATTTCACACATAGTCTATACAAAGAATGGGAATGTATTTCTATCTATGTACTTTGATAAAAAAAAAAAAACAAAACCAAAAAAACAGCTGTGGTATTTCTTTCACAGGTGCTGCCTTGTTATATTTTTGGAACCAGACTACCTACACCTACTCACCCGCACACAAGCTTTTTTTGTAAAGCATCAAATAACTAATTACAGGGAAATATAAATTATAATACAATATTATTTTAATCTTTTAAACAGATGAAATGTTCCATTTCTTTTCATGGAAGAGGTGGGATTTAATCTGTAGTATTCTGCAGCCAACCACTAGGGGGAGCTCATATTGTTAAAGCTTTCATGTCTTCAGTCACGTAACGTTTACAAATGAGTTTAAAGAAAACCAAAACCATCAGTACTTTTACCAAATTTCCTTTAAGCATTTATTGTAAAAATAATTCTAGATAAATTCAGGTTTTCCAAAAAGATTCAGTGTTGAATTTTAAGATGACACAGTGCACAGATTCTACCAGAAAGTTCTTCAGGAATTATAAAATCAAGATGATGTAAATACTTTAATGATCAGTCAGGGTAAATATGATTCTGGAACAGCACTACACGATGGCAGCTTGTTGAAGTAGTTCAGTGATTTTACTAGAAGTTTTTACCTTTTTGAGTATTTCTTGTTTGATTTCTTTTGTAAACGGTTTTTGACTTATTTTTTATTCTGATTTGGATTCTGTGCAGATTGAAGGATTTTTGCTAAATAAAAACTAAACTTTAAAATAAACTTTTCGCCACTTGTTATGATGTATAACCATAGCAACAAGAAACTTGTTTACAAGAAAGAGCAGCTAATGGACATTTCTATGGCTCAAATAATGCTCAGACTGAGACCCCAAATTCCTGATTAAAATGTGCAGGAGCAAAGTGAAGACAACAGAAGAGGAAGTTTAAACCTTCTTTTCTAACAGTATTGATGAATGTGAAGACCTGCAGTCACCTTCTGGGGAGCAGCATCAGAGCAAGTGATGTAAAGAGACTAAACAAATTAATAAAGAAGGCTGGTTCTGATCTGTGGACTGAACTAGATCCTCATAATGACACAGTTACTCAACAACAGAGTGTCTTCAGTTCAGAAGCTTCTTCAGATCTGCTGCAACACAAACTGCTACAGGAGAACCTTCCTGCCCAGCTAGAACTTCCTATAATGGTTCTCTGAAGAACTGAGTTACTTCATCTAGTTTACCTTTGGTTATAAAGAACTATGATTGATTTTGAATTTGTGAGATTGTTCAGGAGACACAATTAAATACCTCCTCCAGTTGGTACACAGTTGTATTGGTGAACAGTAAACCACTTATTTCAGCTGTTTTAGTATCTCTTCATGTGCCGTGTTTAGAAATATCTAATGATGAGTTTCAACTACACAGTTCTCCATCATTTCTCATTAAAGGGATAGTTCGGTATTTTTCACATGAATCTGTATGGCATCACCGTCTGCAGTCTCGTGCAGACACACTGACTTACCCCCGACAGCGTCCTGTGAGCCGAGTTTTCGTCCAGTTTTGGTCAAAGCGAAAGTAGTCCCGGCAGCTGTCCTGGGGTCAGAAAAGTAAAACGTTTTTCTTCCCAAAACAGTGTGTGTTCGAATGAGTGATTTATTTGCATAACAAAACCCTGGTAGTCCAAAAAGTCACACCTTGTAATTGCTTGGGACTACTTTCTCTCAAATGCGATCAGTGCGCACTAGCCAACAACTTTCATCAGTTGTTCGACAGTGTTTACAGGGTACAGACCTGTGACACTTACGAGCAGGTTCGTGAGCTAGAGCGAGAAGTTCATCAGCTTCTAAAGAAATATATGTTTATTTGAAAAAATGGTGCGCACTTGCGACTATCCAGGCTGTACCAACAAAGATGTGAGTGAGTCTCCTCACACATCAGGTCCAGCTGGTCTGGGACGCTTCTTCCAGTTTAATTTCGGGACGTGGAAAAAAGTCTCCAAGACACCCGCATTCAGGAGCGCAGGTAGATCATTATTGTTGGTGATGCAAACAGATGCTGACGCGCCGGCCTCCTCATCAGTTGAGAGGTCTTGCATCTGTGGCATAACGAGGTCCTATTCGTGGCAACAGTAGCATTCCACCTCGGTCTGCATTACCTCGCACTTGAAACACGTACACCACCATTTGTCCGTCACCCGAGGTCTTGCAGCTCCAGCTGCGGCTTCACCTTCCACCTCTCTGTCCACTCTCTCTCTCTCGCTGCCCGTTCTACTTCCATCTGATGAATTTCAGCATCCGTATATTCGGGTTCATATAGATATCCCCTTGGTTGTGTGCTGAAATCAATGCTTTCATCGTCGCTGTAGTCAGACATGGCGCCGTTAACTTCCCAAACACTAAACTAAGTGGCTGAAACAGGTAGCCTAAGCTACTTGTCACCTAGCGGTTGCAGTGCACACTGATCGCATTTGAGAGAAAGTAGTCCCAGGCAATTATAAGGTGTGACTTTTTGGACTACCAGGGTTTTGTTATGCAAATAAATCACTCATTCGAACACACACTGTTTTGGGAAGAAAAACGTTTTACTTTGCTGACCCCAGGACAGCTGCCGGGACTACTTTCGCTTTGACCAAAACTGGACGAAAACTCGGCTCACAGGACGCTGTCGGGGGTAAGTCAGTGTGTCTGCACGAGACTGCAGACGGTGATGCCATACAGATTCATGTGAAAAATACCGAACTATCCCTTTAAGGACACTGACACAAGCTTCCCACTACATTTCCTGTCACTGTTTGGATAAGCTATGTTGTAAAAATGTATTTAATAATTTCACATAGTATGCATTAGACTGATAGAACTTGGTCCTGCATCAGGCAGATATTTAACCTACGTTCTGGCCTGAGAAACCTCCTCTTTCTTTTATGTTCACTCATTTATTAGCTTGTACCATATGTAACAGGAGAATAAACATTTTGATTAAAATGATAATTAATCCGTTAAGCCTTGAAGCAAGTTAATCCTCTTTTTTTTTACTCTCTGCAATAGGAATAGGATTTTACCTCACAGTAAACTTTGTAAGGGCACTAAGTTTATCTTATAAAATGTACACTTGAATAACAGCTTGATGAAACATCTTGTATTAGTATTAAATATGGTCCTAATAAATTAAGAGCAGCAGGCAAAACTGTGAACAATAATGATGATATAAACCACAGACTCAAATTAAAAATAAAATGGCAACAATCAGAATCCTAGACTGATCTATTCTGAACTGGTTTTCAGTAACTGTTATGTTGGTGCAGATTTCCAGAAGAGTTCTGGTCCAGATCCCAACAAGGACCAGAAATACTTTGACTAACTCTAACATGCCAGTAAAATGTAACCGTTCTGTTTGTGGTGAGCGTGAGTGAAGTCATTAAATCAGGGGTGTCTAACTCCAGGACTCAAGGGCCAGTATCCAGCATGTTTTAGATGTTCCTCTGCTTCAACACACCTGATGCAGATGAATGGGTCGTTAACAGGCTTCTGCAGGACTTGCTGAGATGTTGCAGATTGGAATCAGGTGTGTTGAAGCAGGAAACATCTAAAACCGCTGCATTAAGGCGTCTCTGTGTTTTGGATCTTCCTCCTCACCTTCCCTGAATCCACACTAAACCTGAGACGCTGGCAAAGAACAGATACATGTGTGTCTCCTAAAACGGTTGACTGTACAGGTTCCCCATTCATTACCTCCACCAAGGAGGTCTGTTAGCAGAACTCAAAAACTAATGGACAGATTTTGATGAGATTTTCAGGAAAGGTCAGAAAGGAACAATGGATTGATGTGATCTGGATTATCGTCTAGATCCAGGAATTTTTTTAAGGATACGGACATACTACTTTCTACAGTATGTCCTTGGCGGAGGTCTGCGCTCTCCGAGTGCTTTTCTAGTTTCTGATGAAATCGCACATCAGCAATAACATGAATGATAAATGAGTATTTAACCTATTTAATCCTGGTTTACATCTAATATGTTCTCTGAGGCTTCGACTTCACCTCCTATATATTAGAGCCATGTCAAAAATACCTCCTACTTGTGACAACACATCATTAAAAATCCAAATCATCTACTCCACACTCAGTAACATATGCATAAAATGAAAATTAGAATTTTAGTTAATGACATCAGTCTCTAAAAATGGCAAATAATAAAAGCGACTCAGAAGAGTTTAAGTGTTTTTTTTTTTTCTAAACTCAATTTATTTAGTTAAACATGACAAGTAGTCTCAATTTTACTGATTTATTTTAGATTAGAATATTTTTTGTTTGATTTCTATATGTATATACACACCTACATGCATGCACTCGTTCTCTTTTGACAGGTATTTATTTATTTCACCACATCTTGCGAAACTGTCACTGTTAATTATGGTACAAAAAAACAAACTAGAAATGGAGGCTGGATGGGGTGACAAGGAAATAACCAACTGTCAAAAAGATTTAATTCAAACTCATTCATGCCTATTTTATTTTATAATTCACTTTGATTTTCCTCACACTCTTTATTAATAATCAGTTTGGTGCATTAGAATTGACCTGCTTGCAACTAGGACAAAACCCTGACTTGTTTTTATGGGCCAATTGAAGCCTGTGTGTTTAAATTCTTTCTTCTTCTCTACTGTAAACTGAAACATGGATATTTTATTTAGTATAAAGAAACTGAAATGCAGTTTTGGATTGATAGATATTTGAAATGATGAATTAAGTCTCATCAGATACTTTAGAACTCAAGTCTTCAGTTATTTGTCTCTTCTGCTATCGTAAGATTAGGGATATTTTCTTTCCAGTGTTTCTGTCAGGCTTCTGTGCAGACCACAGACTGACCTTTGACTTGTACTTTTTAAAATCATCTTAAATGTATAGATTTCAGCAGCGTACTTGGCAACATTGTGTTTTAAATGCTGATCTATTTTCACATGAGTGTTTAATTCCTTGAAGTTATTGTAGTGCCTTAATCCTGTCTTCTAATGACTGGAGCGTCAGGCCAAAACATGAGCTGTACATAATTCTCCTCAGTAGCTCTAAACTTTTTTATTTGTCTGAGATTTTGCATCATTTTGTCCAAAAGATGATTTTTTTATTGGAACTGGAACATTTTATTGTGACTTTACGGGCTCAAACGGCTTGTTTTTGTGTCAGACAGTAAAAGCATTACAGTCACTGCGAGCAGAAGACAAAGTTTCATTTCCATCGTTTCTTTGCACTTTCGGGGATATATGTGGTAATATTTTCAGTTTAGCCACATTGGTTTTTAGGTTTGATTCTTTCTGCTTTGATTCTGTCTGGTTGAATTTACAGCAAATGGAAGAACAGCCGTCATGTGTGCAGGTAAACAACTGAACTGCATCTCTGCTTTCTGAATGATTTCTGACCCTTCTTCAGAAGCAGTGAGGTCATCAACATGGTTGTTGTTGATCAAAGAGAAGCTCGATGCATGTGATGTAACTGATACTTAAATTCCATCCATTAGGACTCAGATTTACTGATGATTTGAACCTGGTGGAAATTTTTTTTGTATTACATTCGAGCTTTTGATTTAATCCTGAGTAAATTAAAGATGTACTACAACATAATGGATGCTTGTTTGTTCAGTTGTACAAAGTACATTAGTTATTTTTGGGAGATTTATGATGTCTCAGTCATTTTCTTTGGATTAGGTAAGTTAATGCTTTTGCTCACTCATGTGCTTTTATCATCAAACTGCTCTTGGCATAATTTTGCTCCTCAAACACTTCTGGGAAATGTACTTACAGTAAGCCACAAGAGCAGCTCTCATAACATCAAAACATAAAAAAACAGATTTTATTTTTACTTCTTTCTCTCACTGCAAGCAAAGAATAGGCATTTACAACCCAGGACTGTGTGCTATGAAAATAAAAGCAATCTCATTTTGAAAGAAGTGCAGGTTAGAAAAGCGTCAACAAATATATATTTACTATTTCCGAGCATTTTGAATCAGCATTATTCTACATTACTCTCCTGCAGCACTCCTGTTTTATTTTTTCTCTCTCCCACTAAACTCTGGTTGCCTCAATGTCACGGCTGCAAGGCAAAGACAATTAAGGTGTATAAATATGTAAATATGGTCACGGCCGCTCTGTGGGAGGAACGGCATAATGACATTTTCTGCCCTCGTTTGGCTAATCCCCAAGACACCTCTGAATTAGAAACCTTAATGACAACCAATAACGCGCAGATGGTCAAACTCTTGGGGCACACTGGCCCTTCTGATGCTGCCTGGGCTCCTTGCAGCATTAGCCTTCATGCCAACAACACAAACACACACACGGGTGAAGAGAGACTGAGGGATACAAACACATGGACCCCAGCTAGATAGCACTATCATGCAGGGAAGCAGGCATATGAGCATGCACGATGCAGAGCACAAACTGTGTGCAGACACACACTCGCGTTACCTAGACAGATGTCACCTGCACCCGTGGGGGTGATCATGGCTGTAACTAGAAGGTCAGGTCTTTCAGGCCGTTTAAGGCCATGCAAGGCTCTGCTTTGGTGTGTTTTTCATGTGTGTGTGTGGAGGTTATTGTTTGGTGTCTCAGGTAATATGTCCGGTGAGGCTCTGTGGCAGATGTCGACCATTCATCTTGCAGAGGCTGACACACAGAAACACTCTCAGCAGATGCATCTCGAGAGACAGAGTAGGGAGAGGTGGGTCTGACTGGAGAGAATGCACGGAAATAGAGAGCAGAAGCGGAGACAAAGCGAGGTGTTTTGGCTGCATTCCTACAGTAATTAGTTCAACCTAGCTATTTGTTCTTCCCGACTCTATTAGCAAGGAAAATGTTTCTTTAGGGAGTAAGCAAGTTTTTAGAAAGGGCGAAACAGCTTGAAAGACTTCGCTCACGCTCTTTTGTCCTGCTTTAATCTCTGAGTGTTTGCAGACAGAAAAGGAGATAAAACAAAGTCTACAAGATGTTAGAATAAATGACAGCATGAATGTAAAAGGTTCGATGAGATAAAGTAGAATTTATTTTAACTTATGCACAAGCCCTGCATGCTTGCCAAGGCATGTTTATTGATTTAAATTAGCATAAAAGGCAAATTTTTCTCAGATTTTGTACAAAAAACTGTCATTTTAATCAGTCTCTGATTTTCAGAGAGAGTTGTTACTAAGTTGATGTGTGTGAAGTGCTCAATTTCAGCAGGACTTCCAGCCTTTTGACTAAGTTACATGGGAATGACATCCCTGCAGGTCTTCTTAGTGTGGTTAAAAATAAAAATAAAACTAACACATTTTACCCCTCTGTAAGAGGCAAAATGAGTGACAACAGCTTTATAAAAACAATAAAACTACAACCAAATTCTCTTCTTTTGAGAATTCTGATCAGTTCAAATTTAATCATGATACTTTTCTAATTCTGAACGTGCTATTTAAATGTTGTTATTTGGTTTTTAACTGAATCTGAGTGCAGCCATAGAAATAACTTTGAAACATTGTTTCTTCTTTCTGGACGAGTAATCCAGATTAAACGATTCTCTGAACCACATAATGTTCTATTATGATTGTCCAAAATAAATCTTCCAGCTGTCAATCACTGAGTTCCTTGTTTAATTATCAGGTAAGATACTCAAAACAAAAGCACAGTGTGCTACAGCCCCGTCCTCGTTCCTGTGTGCAGCTTTTCCTTCATATTCATGGGCAGCAGAAAGGAATTGTGTCTGTAATTTAACTATCCAAGCTTGAGCTGTGAAAAGATGAAGAAATTGAAGCTTTGAATCTCGAGGAAGCAGATTTGTCAAGAAGCTAATTATAATCACATCTCTCCAGCAATTATCGATTTCACAGGAGCCTCCAGGTGCCTCGTTTCCTGTCTTCATCCGTCATTTAGCATTTTCTTGTTGCTGCATAAAGACGAAGAAGAAAAAAAAAAAGACTCTATATGAGTGTGAGTTCATGGTAAACCCTGCAGCATGTTAGTCACTGGGGGAGGGGTGAAGGGGGAATACAGTGACTTTGCAGTCTCTGGAGCGCCAAGTCCTCGTTCTCCTTTCAAATCATTTTAATCTGAACAAGGAAGACTCATATATTTGTTGCTAAATTACTAATGGCCATGGGAAATTATGCATCATGGAAGTATCACACATCCTGCTGAGAAGAAAATGTTTCCCATCATTACAGCATCTGTCTGAACACGGAAGCCCCCAATCAAATAAATGACTTTATAGAGTGAATATCTGTCACTGACTGAATGGAAAGGAGATGTAACCAACTTCATTCTACAGCGTGGACATCAGACAGGGAAAACAAAGCCTATTTAATCGGTACATCAGATCAAAGCTTCAGCTGCACAGAGAGCACAGTGTGCTCCAGCTTTACAAGCTGTTCTTTGTATCTGTCACTGGATTTACTTTGAGAAGAGTCGAACTTATAAAGTGTCTAAATCATCTTTAACAAGCATGGAGGGGAAAAAAAAGCTGAAATTGAAGCAGTTTTAGATTTAGAGAATCACCACAATGTTGTAAAAAGACAGAAAACAGCAGATGGATTCATGACAGATTAAAGATGTACAAAAAAAAAAAAAAAACACAAATACATCAGCCCCTTCCTAAAAGAACTTACTAGAAAAAGACACATTATATCTCAATAAGGACAACTAAACAAAGCACAACAATATTAAAAATACCTGTTTAAAATATGCATGCTGTGTATTATTTTACACTCAAAACTCTAAGTTAGCGATGTTTCTGATGATTTCACTAGCTTGATATTTGTGTTGTTGATGTGATCTGACCAGAAACTTTCTTCCTAAAGACTGCAGTCAAGATTTTCTATGTTTTGAGGGGATTGTTTTGGATGATATCACCTCAACAAGTTTCCAAAAAAAAATAAAATTAAAAAGCAAACTGCTCAAGTTCAGGACAAGCACCTAATTTTTGCACTGAGCAATATAAATAACAAGTTTTTTGTTCATTTTTTTGGACTTAATTTCTCCTGTTTTTTATTCCACGGTGTCAATCGACTTAAATTTGGATTTTCCGTATTTTTCCAAGTAACTACTGATGGAGTTTTATGAGTTGTTCCTGCCAACAGGGTGTTTGTCTGCCACAAATTATGTAGTTTTAAAACTTTATCTACACACATCTCACACCAGTTCTTGTGACTGAAATCAGCAGCACAAAAACTCTCAAACCAATTCATTGTGAGATGTTCATTTTTCTCATGTCTTCTAGTTAGTTGTTAAACAAGGATATTGTGCAGATTAGTAGAGTACTTTTAGGGTAAACTGAAGTGTTTGGCTGAGGTCTGTGCTCTTTGAGTGTTTTTCTAGTTAATAACAAAACAGTAACTGCATTCTTAGGGAGAGTAAACCACACAAACACGTTCTTTACTACCAGAGTATCACCCAACAAGCTACTGTATCTAAAGTCCTTCAACCTGAAGTTGAATAATGATTTTACCTAAGTTTTATTCAAAAGAAAAGTCTGTCTCCAGCCATCTCCACCTTTACTTAATGCCAAAGCACATTAAAAATGTACACAATTCATCCCAAAATCCTTTTTGTTTCCAGAAATGTAGCAGCTACAATGTTAAATCTAAACCTAAATTTATCTCTTTGAACAAGTGGCTTTGACTTTTAATTGCAAATGTTATAGAATAACATTCCGAATAGTTATTTGAAGTTAACAGAAACTTTTATTTATTAATTCCCAAAGACACGAGACAGTTACTGACACTAATGAGCAGACTGTTACTTTGATCTGGACGCCAGTATATACAATATAAAAGGTCTTGTTTAAAAGTAGAAGTTGAAGTTGTTGCATTCAACTTGTCCTTGAGCTGTATTTAAGTTAAAAAAAAAACTGCTTACGCACATCTGATGAGCCAAACACGCTTAGCATTTTTATTTCATTTATTCATTTGCAAATCAATATTTTTTCAAATTTGCTTTTAGAGCAGCTGTTAGTAAACGTTCACAAGTGAAAGCTGCTGCTGACAGGGTTGCAGCTCGTTGTCACACAGCAGCTCAGTGAACTCCAACAGTGTATCTGGAGCATCGTAAGTAACCACAGAGGGAAAAGAAAACAGTAGCATGTTGTGTTTGGTGCTGGAATCTGTTTGTTTTTTTTTTTTTCTTTTTAACTGTCAGTGGGAAAGTTGCAGCTTGCCTGTAAGAGAAGTGGCGTTCGCATTGAGATGGTCCAACTGTGTCTCATCCATTGAGATTGAATGTATTCATGTGCTACATTACGTCAACAAATCTGTCCACATTCTCCAAATATTTGCTGTCAGTTAGTTTATTGCATTGGTCGTCCCCTTTGGTTCAAAATCCCCCATTTCCCTCACCCCCCCTCACCCCAAACCAAAAGTATTGCTCTTACTTGGCTGAACTGCTTCAGTATGATAAACCATACCTCCATATTCAGTTTGGATGTCAGTCAGGTGCTACTGATGTACTGATTCATCTTTACCACAAGTGTTATTGTATGTTTTGCACAGAGGAGCTCCTGGAAAATGATACAATGAAATTTAATGAAGTTACCGTCTTCACTGACTGATTTTGTTACAGATCAGAGCCGATGATTCTCTTCATTCACCAACCATGGCTGATGCACAACTTGTGAAAATCCCACTGACCTTTCTCTCTGCTAGTTTCATACCATCAACAGTTGAACTAACTGAAGCACATTAATCGCTGCCTTTGGTTTAGTCTGCTTTACTTCAAAGGTCAAGAAGTTCATCTTATATGTTTAAGACTATGTCAGTTCCTTGCCACGTGTTTTTATCAATTGATAAGTCTTTTGTTCTCCCATGCAACAGAGTTACACGCCATGAAAACACAAATGTTCTCTACCATAGTTCTGGTGCACGTTTAACTTGTTTTTTTTTTTGGTAATCAGTGTTGCTGCTTTGTCATTTGCTTTAGCTGTCTTTTCATTTGAGTCATTGACTTCTATTTATTACTGTCTTTTCTTATTCAGCTCTCTCTGTTTTTTTCAGGATTCAACCTCCCTTTCTGTTGTTTTCCCTGTTCTTTCCTTCCTTCTCTTCTCAGGTGGAGTAGTGTGACTCCTGTTCAGTTCTCTATGCTGCCTCATGATGCTGTTTCATCCCTCAGATCTCAGCCAGCCACGCCCACTGCTCCATTGCTAGATCACTGAAGTCCACATGGTCCTCAAGGTGACTCTTGGCCTCTATGGTGATTATGGTGTTAAAATCCCTATCCACTGGAAGTGTTTTATTACTTAGTTTGTGAATCTATTCCTTGTAGTAATTTTCATGAAACTGGCTGAACACCCTCAAAGCCATTTGCTGTTCCTGGCAAATATGTCTACAGCTGAGAAGTCACAGTGCAAACTGTTCAGATTCTAGATCATCACTTACCTGCACACTTTTCACTGCTTCTCATCACCTTCTTCCTTCCAGATATATGATATAGTCCACTGTTAGCTTGTGGAATCAACTGGCATGTTTTTTTTTTCTGGTAATGTATTTTAATGCTGGAATCCTAACCTAAATGTCACAGTGATCGGCAGAACAGTTTAAGAATTCAAAATCTATGTGGCTGTAGTTTCTTGAAGAGAGAAGCTGCACGCAAGCCTCACATCACCAAGTCTCCAGTCACAAGTCCTCGGTGGAGTGGCGTAAAACACTCGGAGACTGAATTGTGGTGCAGTGGGAAAAAGTGTAAGTAACTCAAGGTTTGCTTATGTATGAGGAGAGTTACCTGCTAACTGACTTATGCTGACTCTTTTTGGTGGAAGGATAATGGCATTTGACTGTTTTTTTCCAATAATGGCCAGTCTTAATGCGTCAGCATCCCTTTTGGACAATATAATACTTCCAACATCTGATAACAGTTTAAAGAAGACCGTTTTTCTTCTAACATGAATGTAATTTTGTTGTAAAGAACTTGCTCAGAGCCCTGATCTCATCAAACACCTGCTAATCCAATAAAAACCATGGAACCAAGTTGCAGTTTGTTTGTTTCGTTTCGTTTTTTTTGCAGATACTCATTCTGCACATTTGCAGGTTTTTATGGTCGCCACATAGTCACAAATCTAAGCTCCACTCCTCTTGAGACTGGTTGTAAATCCATCACAGCCATGTTTCTATTACATTACATTCTAAGATAGTAGCTTATGTTTGTGACCACAAATTCAGAATCCTTCCAACTCGTGTCAAAGTCTGTTTCCACTGGGATAAACAGGGATATCTGTGCTGGTAGCTTTACTGTTACAGCCCACTGTATGAATGCACAAGTTAGGATGACAGAAGGCCCCTGGAGGTTATCCACACTGTTTGACAGAGGAGCCCAGGGTCTAATTTTAAGTATGAGATGGAATCTGAGGACTTGACAAGTTTACAGACCCTGAGAGATGGATTGGATGGTTTGTAGCCTTGGTGTCCATCTCATGGTTTTCTTTTGTATTCTGGTCAAAGCATGAAACCCTTTTTTTTTGTTCTATATGTAACTGTGAAGCACAGAATGTGTCCTTTCTTTTCAGCTACTTCACTGCTCTGGATTGTGCTCCAATTTGACCATAAGCTAACGTCATTTCTAGTAATCTTTCGAAAAGTTTTGTTTCCCCCTGCAGAGTTCATTTCACAGAATGTTCTCCCTTTAATGATACAATCTTTTCATATGAGGCATCTTCCTTTTAAGACTGGAATTAACTTTCTCCATGTGGCCTTTTCTTGTCTCAGCCAGGCGTTTTTCTAGAAAGAGCAAAATGTCATTTCTGCTGCTAAAGCAATGCTGGATGCATTTTTCTTCTTCTTTTATCATGAAAGTCAGATCATTTCCCAGTGATATTAAACCGTGCCACATACTGCACACTGTAATGATCATATCTGATGGCCATACTAATATAATTTTTCTGTAAGAGAGCCTTTACAAAAGGAGGATTACTGCTTTTATTCCGACCATGGCTGCAGATAATGTTGCAAAAAAGTTTCCTTGAACCACCAAGATATTGTTGTGTAAAAATATTATTCTTCATATCAGAAATCTTTAAAATTGTTGTAGTGTTTCCTGTAATATGTGCGATTAATGATTTTAATAACAATTAGCTTTACTAAATTATCTCAAAGTATGCTTTGTTCTTTTATTAAGTTTTATGCATGAAAATATTATTTTGAACTTTGTTTGCACTAAATCTTTGACATCATTCCTGGGATCTGTTGGAGTGACAACTGGTACTACTGGGGCCTTATTTCATCACTACATCCATCACAACTGGTTCCTTCTGTAGTTTCTCATCCATCACATGTTTGTTGTGGATTTTGAAGTCCCACAGTATCTCAGCCCTGTCACTCTCTACTACTTTTAGTGGAAGTCTCCCACTTTGACTGCAGGACCTCCTTTCAGCCCCTATTCAGCACAGATATTCTAGTTGTGGCATTTCATGTACACTTTGCCTCCATCTCGCATCCTACTATTATTTTCTGGACTGTTTCAGTGGCATCTTTGCACACTCTGTATACTGGACCCGGACTTGTCCAGCCATGATTAGTTTCTTGGCCTTTTCACTCTGATTCTCTCTCATAGTTTCTGTATAAATAAACCTCAACAAAGACTTTACTTTGAGGGTTTAAAAAGTATTCCTTGTCCACATTAGATATTCTTTCAGGTGTTGACCTTTGTTGACTCAGATATTCTCAACCTGCCGCTCTATATAAAAAAAAGAAATAAATTATATAAATATACATTGAAATACATTCAGTTGTAATTAATTATTTCACTAATAGAAAACACTACTAAATGTGTGAAGGGGAGTAGGTGGGAGTTTCAGGAATCTGGTTCTAAATATACAACATAGTTGCACCGGTAAGCAGTATACTTTGTCTTCATTTTAGAACATCCGTAGTAGACGAGCCACTGGAGCTAGTTCTTGGTACTCAAGCTATCCCGTCACAGAATCTCATCCTTCACACCATCTTATGAAAGCATCTATGTTCTATTAATGTCCACCTCATGCCTGACAGACAGCTTTTCACCTGCAGCTGTCAGACTCATTGATATTTATTCCTTAATGATTGTACAGTCTATGGACTGTTGTAGGGGAGATGTCTGTGTTTGTGAATTATCTTATTTTATTACCGATAACTTTATTTTTAAGATAACTCTCCTTTAGTTTCTGAGTGAAAACTGGCTCAAAGCATTTTTAACAACCGTTAATGTTCACTGTACTTATTGCATATGACAAATAAACTCAAAACTTGAAGTACAGCAGTCATATAATCTATTTCCATTCAGCTGACATGAAGGATAGACATGTGTTTTACCACCTCAACCTCAGAAAAGATTAGTAAATTATCCTTTTAGGAGACTGCCAGTCAGTGTGTCAGAGAGCAGTCAGTTTAATGTAATCGTTATTTAATCCTGTAACTCAGAGGTCGAGACTTGTCACAGCTCGATCAAATGTACTTGTGAGCACTGTCGCCGTACGCCGTTGGTTAACCTTTCAAGCTCATTTTCACCACTGAGTCAGTCATTGTAAAGTAAAGCTTTTTTTTTTTTTTTTTTTTTTTTAAAGAAAAAAGGATTATGGAAAATGATTCAATGTGGTGCAGAAACAGGACCAGCAGCAGCACCAGTGGTGTTCAGGTAGCATGTTTTTCTCTGCACGTTTCAAGTGTCACTGTGCTGGAAAGCTCTTCAGATTTTTCACTAGCAAAAGGGGTTTATGCTCTCTACTTGGTGCTAATTTCTATAGCAAACCTGTTACCATGACAATCACTTACTCTGTTAGAAAAGTTGGACTAAATGTGATCTGCTAGCTAAAAGTCTATCAAGACAAATAATTTGGTAAAATAAAAAAATTTCAATGACAGCACAAAGATGGTGGATTTTCCTTTTGAGGCAGAAACCGAAATTGGAAAAAGAAAAAAAAAAGTAATTTGTGTTAGCACAATGTGTTGTCTTCTCCTCCTTAGTACTGTTGATCAGTCATCCAAGTGATCTAATTACTTATCAGGTACATCTGTGTATTTCCTATAAAACCATTTCCACTGATTCAGTGGTTTTTACAGAACTGCAGAGCGCAGCAATAACTCCCTCATCTGTAGTGTCATGCTGAAACTTAATTTTGAAAGATCTGCCTACTAAAGCTTATTTCCAAAAAAAAAAAAAAAAAACCCTCTCTTTCCAAAAAGAGCAGGCAGATGTTCTCATTTTCAGTGTTTGCAGAACAGTAAAATCTGGTTTTAGCTGAAGGGAATAGATGTCATAGAAGGAGCAGCGATGTTACAGTGGACAATGATGTAAATGTCAGTGTGCCCAAAGAAGATAAACAATGATGTGTCTTCACATACACAAAAGGAAGAAAAAGAACAAAATAATTTGGATCTTAATCTAGAACGGTTCAACCAAAACATTTATTAAAACATCTGCCACATGAAAACCTTTAAAAAACCTCCTTCAGATAAACAAGGCCTGTCAAGAGTAGATGCAATGTACCATAACAAAAATAAAAAGAGTATTTCTACAGCAGATAAAAGGCTCACACAGGCAGCTATCGTTCTCTTAAGCATAAGAAAATCTAGAAAGAATTACATCTCCAAACAGATTTCTTTAAAAAAACAAGTTCAATAAAAACAGTTGAGATTAAGATCAGCACCTTTAAATCTGATGCCATGGAAGAACTGAAGAAAGGTGGGCTGCTAACATGTGGGTAAGAGTAAGTCACTGCCTCTGGTGGAAGAGTTCAAGCATCTCAGATTCTTGTTCATGAGTAAGGGTGTAATTGTTGCAGGGAAGAGAGACCTGAGTGCAAAGCTGTCAGTTTACCTATTGATCCATGTTCCAACCCTCATCTATGTTCATAAACTGTGAGACATGATTGAAACAATCAGCAACATGAGCGGTTGGACTCAGTCTCAGGAACAGGTTTGCAGAACCGAGGACAGAGTAAAGTCACTACTCCTCCTCATTGAAGGAAACCAGTTGAGGGGGCTTTGCAGATCTGGTAAGGAGACTTTCTGGATGCCTTCCCAGGTCCCACAAAGATCCGACCTTAGGGCAGATCCAGGACGTACCGGAGAGGTCAAATCTCACGGTTGGCCTGGAAACACCTCAGCATGCTGCTGAATGAACTGAAAGAGGTATAAGATGAAGAGAGGGAGGTCTAGGGATCTTTGCTTAAGCTGTCACCACCTTGACCCAGTTCTGGATAAGCTGTGGTTGAAGTGGAAAGGGATAGATGGCGGGTAGGGACAATAAGCTGAAACAGAACTCAAACTGTAACTGTCTTAAATCTCATGTAGACATACATCTTTATGACTCGTTTGACATTATTTCCCTCTATTGTGATGAAGTTTAAAGACCGTGTAAAGAGAATTCTGCTATTTTCTTCTAACCACATTATAAACATAATAAATGTTGTTCTAAACATGTGAAAAACCTCCCAACAATTAAAAACTGAATTGTGGAGCTAGCCTTCAAATTGCGTTTCAAGAGTTTTCTGTTTCAGGATTTTATGGGCGGGTCTAAAAGGGCAGCCGTGTGTCGTCACGCGGCTGCCCTTCAGGATAACCCCGCCCCCTGCTGCTCTCGTCATATAAAACCATACAGTGCGGTAGCTTCAGTGGTTTTCCCGCTCCTTCATCCGAGGGATGACCGTCTGAAAAAGCTTTGGGTCGATTTTGTGCAGAGGAGCCACACAGTAGACAGTAACTAAACCAGCATGATAGGTAGGAGCTACTTCTGCCACCTGCTGCCTTCATATGCTAAACAAAGCTCAGAATGGCGTAGCAGCACATTCCGCTCCTTCACTGATCAACAAGTCTGAAGCATTGCGGTTGTGTGGAAATATTTCAACTCCTCAAAAAGCAGCGATGCGCAGTTTTACATGTGGGTAGAACCTCAAACTGAGCCGGAACTCAGAAACGGAGGAAATGCAGTGATGTGGGGAAGAGAAGGAGGTGCTGCTAGAGGATGAGACAGACAGGTTTCAGCGCCTGCAGCGGACACGCCCCCAGCGTCTCAGAGCAGAGAAAACTGATCCTTTTTTCATTATTTTGTAACCAAATTTCATATGCTTCGCAGTGTTTTTAATCATTCAAATTTGGCTGGATGACTAATAACTAATATTCCTGTGCAGTGACAAACTCAGAACACACATTTGTTGTTACTTTACACGGGCTTTAATGTCTGATTAACATGTTACATTAACACGATTTCCTGAATATTCTCAAAAATTAAGAAAATATAGATTGCATAATGAATTTGTCAGCTGTTTTTAAAATTTTTGTCTTTCTAATAATTAAGATAACAACCTTCTTCACACAGCCATCCATCATTTTTCATCAAAATCAGTGACCTATATTTCAGCCGGTCGTCTGTGTAGCTGCATTGTCATCCAAGTATGAGTGTTCATCTTCTTTCTGCCAAGAAAGAAAAACATTTTTCAGCCTCAGAAGGCAGAAGGAAGTTTATGTCAGCTGAGATTAAAACATATCATGGTTTCGAACCGATAAATACGGAGAACAAAGAGCAGCCGAGTGGAGAAGCACAAAATGTTTCATTTATTCAAATCAGGCAGCACTGAGCTGTTGGTATGTCAAATAAAACAGAGGTCTGTTCACTGAATTGGTTTTTTACAGTGCCGTGCAAAGGTCTTGAGACATTCACTGTTTGGCTTCTCATGCACCTTTTTTTTTTCAATTCTTTTGCAAAAGTCTCAAGTAGTTTTTTTCTTTCAGACTTTCTGAAGGTGTTT
The DNA here is from genome assembly GCA_006937955.1 of Pachypanchax playfairii. NCBI lineage: Eukaryota > Metazoa > Chordata > Actinopteri > Cyprinodontiformes > Aplocheilidae > Pachypanchax > Pachypanchax playfairii. The sequence continues at coordinate 3,338 of SSNP01000111.1, read as the reverse complement.
AATTTTTTTTTTTTCCTTTAAAAGTTGGCGGCATTTTTTATTTTATTTTAGAAGCAGTCTTTTTAGCCAAAATCTTGGAGTTTCACAGTAAACTGTGCCTTACAAAAAGAACAAGATAAGTGGAAAGAAAATAAGGAGGGACATCCAAAAGAACTCTATATTTGTGTCAGAAAACAATCCAGCAAATTCATGACCAAAGAGACAAAGCAAATTTTATTTACTGACTGTTTTGTTGATCTTAGTTATAATCCAATAAATCACAGGTGTCAAACACCTGTCCTCAAGGGCCGCTATGACGCAGACTTTAGAGCAGGGCTATTCAAATCCAGGCCTCAAGGGCCAGTATCCTGTATGTTTTAGGTCTTTCCCTAATTCAACACACTGGAATCAAATGATGGCTCATGGACTTGCTGAGAGGTTGCAGATTTGAATCAGGTGTGTTGAAGCTGGGGAACATCTAAAATGTGCAGGATTGTGGCTCTCGAGGCCTGGAGTTCCCCACCCCTGTAATAGACCAAGGGTCTGCAACCTGCGGCTCTGGAGTCACATGTGGCCGTTCAGCCCTTCTGAAGTGGCTCCTTGTAACTTTCACCAAAACCAACAAGAACCTGAATCACAACAGGAAATTTTAGCATTTTTTTCCTTTCCAATTTTTAGGGGAATTTCTGCAGCAGAATGACACTAATATTACAAACAGGTTGTTCTGCCTGTATGAACTGATTCCAGAACCAGAACTGAACAAACAGACTCGAGTTTGACTGAAATGTCTTTAAAATGCAGCGATCAGTTAAACTCTGATCTGTTTCTGAATCTTTCTGACCTGCAGTCATTCTGACTCTCCTGATCAAACCAGCATGTCACATCAGACTGGAGACAAATAACATTCAAGCAGCAAACAGTTTTAGTGGCTCTTTGCAAATAAAATTTATTATGACAGATGGAAAAATGGCTCTTACAGTCATAAAGGTTACAGACTCCTGAAATAAACTCACAAAAGACTTAATATGAATTAAGATGAAATCATGCACGGATGTAGGAAAATCCATGTTTATTCATATTGCTGGTCACAAATTTACAGAAAATATGTGAAGAAAAAAAACCCATTAACATCAGGATATAAGTGGAGAAAGGATCAAGTTTGTACATCACCTCATATTCTATCTAGAAAACTGCTTTAGTTTAGCTGAATGTTTGACTATAGCCTAAAACTCTCTCTCAGCCTTCCAAAATACACAGAAATGTTTGTCTACTGGTTCAGAATTTGTACAACGTGAGCACAGTGTGTCAGAAAGGAGGATGTTTGGATCAAATCTTTACTCAAACTTACTGGATTTCTGTCCTCAAGTTGACTTTTTCCTGCATATTGATGCAACAAACTTACAATTTACTTAAACTGAACTGAAATAGACCATCATCATTTAGCTGTAGGAAATGTTCCTTTCATCATCGCACAGGTCAGATGAGCCTGGGGTGCCTGCAGATTTGTGGTGTTTTACTGTGCTGGACAACACACCCCTCTCTGTTTGTTGAGCTGCTCTCATCATCAGAACAGCTGCTGCAAAAACAGCCAGACTCTCAATAAGAGAGGCTAAAAGTGGGGTTTAAAACAGCCACACCCCCTGATTATTATTAAACTTCTTTCAGTCCTTTTGATCTTTTAAACAGCAGCATCTACGTGGACCAGAAGAGCATGAGTGATTAGACACGCCCACAGTGTTTGTGTTATAAACACCAGCCACTTTTGCATGTCTGCTTTCCACGGTTCAAAAGACAAGGTATATGAGTGCAGATGATTGCAAAGGATTGAGAGCAGAATGAATGATAAACAAACTGGAGGATGCAATGCACACATGCATACAGAGAATCATAAAACTAGACGTTTCGATGCACTGGGTTAAAAAGCTCTGCTCTGCACAGTCTTGACTGAAGTGGCACCCTTATATCACATGTCGAGCATTTTTAAACTGTATCTGCAGCAGCAGTTGTTGGAGCTCCAGCGGCATGACGACAAAGGCCTTTTTTTTTCTAGGCTGTAATCAACTTCACTGCCCACGCAGAGTGTGAAAAGAGCTGAAAAGATGAATCTGTTTGCTCCTGATCACAGAACAAGCCATATACAGCGGGCCAAACCCTCGCTACTTTGACGACAGGGAAGAGTCTGGAGATTAAACAGAGAGATCTTTGTCTTGATCAGGCTCTCAGTCCGTCCTCCTCGCCATCTCTGCACCTGCTAGTCACAGCCCCTGATATATGTGCTCCCTTCCCTCCACCCTTCACTTTCTGCATCTCAACTGTCACTGACTATCTTTCTTCTGCCGCCTCCTCCTCCTCCCACTCCACCACCCCACCACTCTTTTCACTGCTTTTGATTATCGGCTGCGACTCAGAACTTGTGTGAGCACAATTTTATCTTTGCGTGGTCTGCAATCATTCTCACATGAGCTCACCCTCATATTCTCTTTGCACTTTCGTTCAATGTTTGGTGTTCATCTCTTTCCCTGCTTTGACCTGCTTGTATTCACAATAATATATATATATATATATATATATATATACAGTGGGGTAAAAAAGTATTTAGTCAGCCACCAATTGTGTAAGTTCTCCCACTTAAAAAGATCAGAGAGGCCTGTAATTTTCATCATAGGTATACCTCAACTATGAGAGACAAAATGAGGAAAAAAAAATCCAGAAAATCACATTGTCTGATTTTTAAAGAATTTATTTGCAAATTATGGTGAAAAATAAGTATTTGGTCACCTACAAACAAGTAAGATTTCTGGCTTTCACAGACCTGTAACTTCTTTAAGAGGCTCCTCGGTCCTCCACTCGTTACCTGTATTAATGGCACCTGTGTGAACTCGTTATCAGTATAAAAGGCACCTGTCCACAACCTCAAACAGTCACGCTCCAAACTCCACTATGGCCAAGACCAAAGAGCTGTCAAAGGACACCAGAAACAAAATTGTAGACCTTCACCAGGCTGGGAAGACTGAATCTGCAATAGGTAAGCAGCTTGGTGTGAAGAAATCAACTGTGGGAGCAATTATTAGAAAATGGAAGACATACAAGACCACTGATAATCTCCCTCGATCTGGGGCTCCACGCAAGATCTCACCCCGTGGGGTCAAAATGATCACAAGAACGGTGAGCAAAAATCCCAGAACCACACGGAGGGACCTAGTGAATGACCTGCAGAGAGCTGGGACCAAAGTAACAAAGGCTACCATCAGTAACACACTACGCCGCCAGGGACTCAAATCCTGCAGTGTCAGACGTGTCCCCCTGCTGAAGCCAGGACACGTCCAGGCCCATCTGCGGTTTGCTAGAGAGCATTTGGA
>SSNP01000110.1:1752756-1826069 GCA_006937955.1 Pachypanchax playfairii | reverse complement strand
AGACCCAGCCACGTCTCATTTTCAATGCCCTTGCTGATGGAAGGAGGTTTTCACTCAAAATCTTACGATACATGGCCCCATTCATTCTTTCCTTTACACGGATCAGTCGTCCTGGTCCCCTTGCAGAAAAACAGCCCCAAAGCATGATGTTTCCACCCCCATGCTTTACAGTAGGTATGGTGTTCTTTGGATCCAACTCAGCATTCTTTCCCCTCCAAACACGACAAGTTGAGTTTCTACCAAAAAGTTCTATTTTGGTTTCATCTGACCATATGATGTTCTCCCAATCCTCTTCTGGATCATCCAAATGCTCTCTAGCAAACCGCAGACGGGCCTGGACGTGTCCTGGCTTCAGCAGGGGGACACGTCTGGCACTGCAGGATTTGAGTCCCTGGCGGCGTAGTGTGTTACTGATGGTAGCCTTTGTTACTTTGGTCCCAGCTCTCTGCAGGTCATTCACTAGGTCCCTCCGTGTGCTTCTGGGATTTTTGCTCACCATTCTTGTGATCATTCAAGTGGTCTTGTATGTCTTCCATTTTCTAATAATTGCTCCCACAGTTGATTTCTTCACACCAAGCTGCTTACCTATTGCAGATTCAGTCTTCCCAGCCTGGTGAAGGTCTACAATTTTGTTTCTGGTGTCCTTTGACAGCTCTTTGGTCTTGGCCATAGTGGAGTTTGGAGCGTGACTGTTTGAGGTTGTGGACAGGTGTCTTTTATACTGATAACGAGTTCACACAGGTGCCATTAATACAGGTAACGAGTGGAGGACCGAGGAGCCTCTTAAAGAAGTTACAGGTCTGTGAAAGCCAGAAATCTTACTTGTTTGTAGGTGACCAATTACTTATTTTCCACCATAATTTGCAAATAAATTCTTTAAAAATCAGACAATGTGATTTTCTGGATTTTTTTTCCTCATTTTGTCTCTCATAGTTGAGGTATACCTATGATGAAAATTACAGGCCTCTCTGATCTTTTTAAGTGGGAGAACTTACACAATTGGTGGCTGACTAAATACTTTTTTGCCCCACTGTATCTGTTCAGCCTCTTTATATCAACTGCTCAGGTGACTGTAGGTGTGATCACACTCTCCACAACAGACTTATAAAAGATCTTCAACATCTTGCTGCAAACGTTGAAGGATTTAAGCTTCCTGAGGAAGTCCAGTCTGCTCTGTTCCTTCCTAAAAACAGCATCATAGTTGTGATGTTGGTCACCAGCCCTCCCTCTGACAGGCCAAAGCAAGGTAAGTTGTCTGAAGAATGCAATTTTCATTAAATTACTTTTGAAACCAGTGAGTCGTATCTGCACCATGAATTGTTATAATATTCCAAATGTATTGTTTCTCTTCTAATAGCTCAAATCTTATTGAAAGTTTTTTATTTTGTAATTTCTTAAACAGACCTTCTGTAGTGCAGATGCAGTGATGGAGGACAGAAGATTAACATTTCCATTTACCCAGGGAAGGTAATTATTGATCTACTGGTAGTGAATTGACAGGACACAGAGAAAGAGAGATGAGACACTTGTAATAACCTTCTCTCTTCCTCTACTGCTCTCTGTCCACACAAACTGCTTTTCAATTGGCTTTGTTTTCTACCTTAATTTGATGGGGGGGTCTAATCATGTCATATTATAAAAGAAATGTCATTATTTATTTCAGTGTTCCAGAAAAGGTCTCGAGCCTATTGGTTGACCTCTGTAATCATTTTAAACATGCACAACCTGCCTCTTCAGCTGTGCACATCCAGAGGATTGAGACCATGGAGGATTTCAAGAGAGAGGAGCAACACCTCTCCACAAGCCTTTGATACACTGGTTGAGTTAATATGATGCACTTGCAGACTGTTAGGATCATCTGAGGAGTGACAGTCAACTTTATCATTCCAACAGGTGCTGCAAACTGCAAGAATACAGGGGAGGAACACCGAGGACAGTGTCCACAAAGTCCATGTTAACTGTCTCCACTGGCTTTCTTAACATTTGCTGAGATGGTTTTGTATAAAATCCAGTATTGTGGATGCACAGGTAACATATTTTTGCTTACCAATATATTAGGACGTGGTGCATGACTTCAGGTTTCCTGATTATATTTTCTAATCATTGGTCTTTTTCTGCTTGTGCAAAAGGTGTGATTAAATTTGCTGGAACAGCTACAGAGGACTTGATAAGGATGCATGTTTCAGAGCATCTAAAACATGAACCACAAGTGGAGGTGGAGGACACAGAACAGAGGTTTCTGTTGAATATTTCAGCTCCACAGGTGTTCTTACCTTCATAGTGGGTGTGAAAACAGGTCAACAACTTCTCTTTCAGTTTTTATCTCTCAGACTACGCAGGTGGCGATAACACCCAAGTTCGAACTGCCTGTATTTGTTTTGTCACAACTCCTTTTCTCATTAGTATTCATCAGCTACTGCAGTTGAAACCACGCCTAGCATCCTCCTGGCTAAAACCTGTAGCATAAGACGTATCAAACCAGAAGAGACTACATCTGATGTTGTCATGCGCAGCAGGGCAGGAAACAGTATACCTTGCTCTCATAGGCTAGTTTGTTAGCCAATCTGAGTCCAGCAAATTTGAATAATGAATATTAATGAGTTGCTGCCCAAAGCCTGACAAAACCGGCCGAATCTTAACGCAGATAAATTGAAATGTCTGTTAATCAGTGTTTCCTAACATTTTTTTAGATATAAAATGTTTCATATTACAGGTTAATACTTAAGAAATAACCACAAAGTCATAAAATTTGTGTGAAATTGCCTCTTTAAGCGTTCGGTTACTTTGACAAATGTGATAAACCAAAGTTTGGCTAAAGACCAGGCTTTTAAAAGAATGATGACGGAGGAACTCGCAGTTAGGATTTTCTTAATGCAACTAAATGTCACTGCATCCAGCAAAGTTTCTTTTAAAAAGATGAGATGAAGAAAGATGATAGGAGGTTTATCTTTTCATTCATTTTCTCATTTTACTTGCGGTAAGTGTTCAAAGGAGAACATATATCAATGTCACAGATTTTGTTACAAATAAATATGTTCTTTTAAAAATGGCAGCAAACCATGGATGAGATGTTAGTGCTTGTGGAGAAGGACAAAAACAAAGAAATTGTTTACTTTCATAGATTCTTTCTAAAGGAAGCAGTTGCCTCTTCTACATAGCTGAGAGAACAAATCAGGCTTATTGCACTACGGTGCAGTTTTTCATAATTGCTTCTCCACTTCATGGAATCTGAATTGATCACTTCATTGTTGACATACTTCATTTTCTACACGTTATCCTGCTATTCATCAGCTCTTCACACAAAAGCATGCTGATGGCATGAATTCTTGCTGACATCATACACTGTAACTGATCATAACACAAGAAGGGGAAAAAAATAAAAGGTAATTAGCAAACTTCCACCATCTCTGTGGTCACCAGCTGCTGCTTGTTGGTGTGTACACCTGTCTCACTTAAAGTCTCCTGCACGGTGTAAGTCACAGCGGCAGTCCGTGGCTGTGTGCCCTCTGATTGCTCCTTGTTATCCCAACGTTTCTGTTGAGCTGACAGGCGAGACACACACAGCCCAGATGGTCAGAGCGAAGAATCAGGAGTTTAAAAGGCCACTTCCAGGATGGCTTCTCAATGACAGTAAAAGAGATCATTTATTAGAACCTGTCCTAACAAATAAAAGTCTAATCAGCAGAATTTTAGACTTAATATTATCAACCAAAGCAAAAAGCACATCTACTTGATCAAAATGAATAGGTAGGTATTTTTATACATTTGAGGTTTATTTTGTATATTTTAGCCTTTTGTAAAAGGACAGATTTCTGATCCAACTGTTGGTTACTACGCTTTCTGTGGCACCAGTACATTTAATTAAACTTTGTTGAACTGTGCAGAACATAATTATTCAGCTGAAATAATGATGACAATAAAGGATTTCACTCCTTCAGATATTAAAATGGTGCTTGAAAAAGTGTCTTTGATTAGAGAAAGACACAATATCTTTAAAAGAAACATTCTATATATGAAGGACATTATCTGTTCATGTTTGTTCATACCGAAAATAAACAAAGTCTCAGTAATTAGTCTGCATGCTGTTGTACGTTAGTAGTATACAGACCCTTAAACAGCAGATATGAACACGTGGCAGGATGAAGCTGTTACATTAAGCTTTTCTCACAGAATCAGATACAAACTATTACACTTAATTTATAATAATTATCAAACAGCTTTAGAAATTAAAATGTCAAACTAACCAGGAAGCAACAAAACTCAAGTAAAATGGTTTTTAGTTTTATGCATCGCAAAGTCTTGAATCTTTGATCAACACAATCCCTCTAACCAGACTCACTCGCTCAGCTGACTGCAGCATCATGAAAAACACCAAAACAAAACCAAACTGATGTTAACATGTAGGAAATTATTACACATTACACTCCAAAGCGATGTCATGTTAGTTTGTGTTTTATGAGTTTTACTCTAGTCTCCAGCTTTCAGTAGCTTCTTCCTGCGGGCATAAATGTGGAAATGATGTGGAATACGTATAAATGCTAAATAATAATAAAGTAGGATTTGGTGGAAGACTAATTACAATTTCTTCTTGTCTCTTGTTTTCATGATATGTGATGGACATATCATGTTTGGACATTATTGGGTGGTCATAGCCTGGCAGGAAGGGAGATTGCCTCTTGTTCAGAGGACCGGGGTTCAATCCCCTGTGCCAGCAGACTACGTGTCAAAGTACCCTTGGCTAAGATACTAAACCCTGCCACCACTCGGGCGCCAACAAAACGACTGCTCTCTGTTCCTCACCTCACGGGTGAGGATAGTTCAAATGCAGAGTTGAATTTCCCCAAGAAAGGTTATTATTATTATTATCTATAATATACAGTATATTTATTAACTGTAAATTTGTGCATTTTTTAACAGATAACACAGCATACACACACGACCTTTACAGTACATGGTTTCCACATTTAAACAGCAGACAGTGCTCGGAGTGGTACTCCTCAAGATGGACTAACTTCCAGTGCAGATTTTTATGTCCTAAAACAACTTAAACGTTCATGCAAACTTTATCATTTAAACTTCTCTATCACCATCAGTTTTGCTTTTCAAAGTGATTTTTGGTAGAAATATTACAATATTCCTGCACAATGTCAGCTTGGAAAGTGCTACAGCTACTGCTACCATATATGCTGCAAATAACTATAGAAACCTGTGTAAATGACTTTTAATGTGAAACTTACAGTGGTGTTTACATAAAGTTTCATTATGTTGGTCTTGGCCATCTTTGGACTAGCCTGTAATGCTAAACTGTCAGCCCAGACCACAGTCAGTCAAGGCAGAAAGCTCATCCTGGTTCTGGCTGGTTCCTTAGACAGGGAACATTTTATACTATAAAGTAGACTTGATGTTTCTGTAAAATGCCTTAAAATGACCTTTCGTAAGAACTGTCACTTTATAAATAAAGATGAATGGATACAATTAATTAAATTTAGCGAAGATCATTCAAAGAGCTATTTACAGCAGGTACAACATCAATCATTCATAACCTTTGTATCGAAACTCAGTTTAAAAAGTCTGGCTATTCAAGTTTTAGCTACAGTTTACATTATAAACATTTAAAAATTAGTTCTATTGTAAACTTTACATTATATCACTATATAATATGATTCATATTTCCAGTCACTGAGCTACTTATCTACAATAAGCTTAGTTATCTTCATGTCTTTCCAAACACTTTAAACACACAGTTAATGACTTGTTTGTTTCACTGCTTTTTAACAAAAGCTTTGGGATTCTCAGTAGGGAGCATATTGATGTAGCCATAATTTAAAATGGATCTAACTTTAGTTAACTTCCAGTTTAATGGATTGAAAACAGAGTTTTCCTCTTAGATGCATTAATAATACAGGAACTATACAGCAACTCTCCTTCTTTCTGGCCGCAGAGAGACTAGACAGCTTTCCTTGACAAATGAAGGAAATTATTGCCATCTACCAGCCCCAGGTCAAACTCATCACCAGGGCTCTACACTGATGAAGGGGGAGCTGAATGCTAATGAAGGTGTCCTTGACTTGCTCACATCAGGTTAGCTTATCTGTTCTTAGATAATTTTAAAAAAGCTTGACAGCCCAGCTGCCAGTTCGGTTTAGCTTTCTCTCTATTTCTTAGACTAGTTTTTTTTATCTCTCTTCTTATTTAAAAAATGTCAGTGTTTATTTTTTGTTTGTAGTGACTATAATTATTGCAGAAAATTATTTTCTAAAATGTTTTAGCTGTAAATCTGTAATGCAAACTCTAAACTTATCCTACAGAAGACACATCTTTGATCAGGACATGTCCTTTAGTTCTCATATAAAGCATGTTACCAGGACGGCCTACTTCCATCTGCGTAACATTGCTAAAATTAGGAGCATTCTGAATCAGAGTGATGCAGAAACATTAGTTCATGTATTTATTACTTCTAGACTTGATTACTATAATTCTTTATTATCAGGATGTTCTAATAGTGCTGTTAAAGGCCTCCAGCTGATCCAAAATGCTGCTGCCAGAGTTCTGATGAGAGTTAGAAGGAGAGACCATATTTCTCCTGTTTTAGCATCACTTCATTGGCTCCCTGTAAGGTCTAGAATAAAGTTTAAGGTTTTACTTTTGATGTATAAGGCCTTGAACGAACAAGCTCCATCTTATTGTTAGGTCTCTGGGGTTGTGGGTTTGTTTGAGGGTTTGTTTTTTCATTTATCATCTCGTTCCTGTTATCATGTTGTGTCTTTGGGGTTTTGGTTCCATTCATCCACTGTGTTACGCCTCCCGGTTGTGTCGCTTCCTGTTTTGCTTTTATTTTGACTTTGATTGTAGTTCCTGTTTTCATGTGTCCTCACTTCCTGTTTACGTCCAGTGTTGTCAGTCTTCCTCTGTTCAGTAGTTTTCCGTTCAGGTGGTCCTTGTTTAGTAATTAGTTCAGTTAGTATTTAAATGTCTGGTAAGCGTCAGTGTTTTGTCGGGTTGTTCTCTGTCCCTGTCATGATCTCTGGAGTTTTGGATTTTGTACTTACCCATCACTATGGATTATTTAGGCTCGTTTTGTTCATCCGTTCCACCTGGTTATTCCGAGCACCTCCTCCACTTAGTGTAAGTGATCTCTGTTTTTGGTACTGGCATTATTATTGTTAAACTCTTGTTCAACACTCCATCTTCACTCTCCTGTACTTGGGTCCACCAGTACAAAACGTAACACTTATATTAAAGATCTTATTGTTCCATATGCTCCTAACAGAGCACTTCGCTCTCAGACTGCAGGTCTGCTTGTAGTTCCTAGAGTTTCTAAAAGTAGAATGGGAGGAAGAGCTTTTAGTTATCAGGCTCTTCTCCTGTGGAACCAGCTTCCACTTTTTATCCGTGAGGCAGACACCCTGTGTTGCTTTAAGAATAGACTTAAAACTTTCCTTTTTACACAATCCTATAGTCAGGGTTAGCTTGGGTTCTCCTGGGCTTTCCCTTTAGTTATGCTGCTATAGGTTTAGACTGCCGGAGGACATACTGACCACATTTCTTCACTCTGCTGTCTTTCTTTACTCTGGCTGCCTCTGAGGAGGGTGTATCTCACATAAACAAACAATGAAATATTTCCATTAGAGCCATTAAATTGTTCTTGCTTTTGATTGTTACTGCTGCCATTAACTGTTTCTCTGTTTATCTTTCTATAGACATGACGACTGGCCCAAATCCATCGGTGTTTGCCTGTGTCTCTTTCCTGTCAGCTCAGACCCCAGTCGGTTAAGGCAGAAGGCCGCCCATCCTGAGCCGGGTTCTGCTAGAGGTTTCTTCCTGTTAAAAGGGAGTCGTTCCTTTCCACTGTCGCCAGTCGTGCTGCTCAGGATGGAGGATTGTGCTGAAATAACAATTCAGCCCAATCGGCTGGTTCCTTAGATAGAAAATGTTTTATTATTAATTGGTCAATTTTTCTGTAAAGCTCCTTGAAATTACTTTGTTATGAACTGGCGCTTCATAAATAAATAAACTTGAATATTGTGGGTGATTACACTCACCGGCCACTTTATTAGGTACACCTGTCCAACTGCTCGTTAACACTTAATTTCTAATCAGCCAATCACATGGCGGCAACTCAGTGCATTTAGGCATGTACACATGGTCAAGACAATCTCCCGCAGTTCAAACCGAGCATCAGTATGGGGAAGAAAGGTGATTTGAGTGACTTTGAACGTGGCATGGTTGTTGGTGCCAGAATGGCTGGTCTGAGTATGTCAGAAACTGTTGATCTACTGGGATTTTCACACACAACCATCTCTAGGGTTTACAGAGAATGGTCCAAAAAAGAAAAAATATCCAGTGAGCGGCAGTTCTGTGGGCGGTTCTTGTTGATGCCAGAGGTCAGAGGAGAATGGCCAGACTGGTTCGAGCTGATAGAAAGGCAACAGTGACTCAAATAACCACTCGTTACAACCAAGGTAGGCAGAAGAGCATCTCTGAACGCACAGTACGTCGAACTTTGAGGCAGATGGGCTACAGCAGCAGAAGACCACGCCGGGTGCTACTCCTTTCAGCTAAGAACAGGAAACTGAGGCTACAATTTGCACAAGCTCATCGAAATTGGACAATAGAAGATTGGAAAAACGTTGCCTGGTCTGATGAGTCTCGATTTCTGCTGCGACATTCGGATGGTAGGGTCAGAATTTGGCATCAACAACATGAAAGCATGGATCCATCCTGCCTTGTATCAACGGTTCAGGCCGGTGGTGGTGGTGTAATGGTGTGGGGAATATTTTCTTGGCACTCTTTGGGCCCCTTGGTACCAATTGAGCATCGTTACAATGCCACAGCCTACCTGAGTATTGTTGCTGACCATGTCTATCCCTTTATGACCACAATGTACCCAACTTCTGATGGCTACTTTCAGCAGGATAATGCGCCATGTCATAAAGCTGGAATCATCTCGGACTGGTTTCTTGAACATGACAATGAGTTCACTGTACTCAAATGGCCTCCACAATCACCAGATCTCAATCCAATAGAGCATCTTTGGGATGTGGTGGAACGGGAGATTCGCATCATGGATGTGCAGCCGACAAATCTGCGCCAACTGTGTGATGCCATCATGTCAATATGGACCAAACTCTCTGAGGAATGCTTCCAGCACCTTGTTGAATCTATGCCACGAAGAATTGAGGCAGTTCTGAAGGCAAAAGGGGGTCCAACCCGTTACTAGCATGGTGTACCTAATAAAGTGGCCGGTGAGTGTATAATCGAGCTCTTTTTGCCCAACTGATGTAATGAATCACAGAAAAAGCGAATGACCATATAAACACTGTTATCAACATTTTACATGCTAAATAGTCTGTTAGCATTGTGACTGAATATTATCATATTATATGCTCCACTTTCACCATATTTACAAGAAGGATGCTGTGGGGGGATGGGGGGAGTATCCCATCCTCTGTTTTTGATGTCCCCCCCCCCTCTGGTTAATTTTTTTATCCCTAGGGAGGATTCCTTATTTTTGTGCTTCTTTCTTGCCATTTCTTACCATACTTGCCAACCCTCCTGATTTTACTGGGAGAATCCCGAATTTCAATGCTCCTCCTGAAAATCTCCCGAGACCACCATTCTCCCGATTTCCACCTGGATAACAATACCGTTAAACCATCCATTGCCGTTTCTAACTGGACAGTAATAACCGTTGCACCTCGAAGTCACCACCATCTGTTGCACAGGTGGGCAACTGCTATTTAATTAGTTAACTTACATTATTACTGTGGACTGTTATTTTGTCAAATAAATAAGCACTGTGTTTAATGTGTGTATGTATAGGCGACCAGCCCCCCCCACCCCACCGCGCACATAATATTTTCAGCCTGATTCTCAGGGGAAAATCTACGGTTCTTGCTAATGTGTCTTGCTGTGTCAACCTTCAGAGCTGGGGGGGTGGGGGGTTGAAAACTGTGCTTTTGCAGCAGACGGTGGTGACTTTGAGGTGTAATCCTTATTACTGACCAGCAAACGTCAGCGCGGGGATTTAGCAATATCGTTATCCCAGTGGAAATACAGAATAACACTGAGTTTATGGGGAAAAAAATAGCATCTTCATGACTTTGATCCGTCACTCTGAGAAACTCAGACTTTACTTATGTAACACCTACAATGCTGCTTTGTCTCTGCTTCCAAGGCTGTTTCAGAACAATCAAAGCAGTGAAACAGTTGATTGCAACACCTCACATAAACAAGTCACAGGCAACAATGACTTAACGACTCTCAGAAGGGATCAGTTGGGTCAGTAGCCCTTGTAAATTTAATGAGCCCATTCACACCGTACTCACTACAATTTATAAACCTGGAACTCCCAACACTGAAGAAGCCTTTCAGATGACAAGTGAAAAGTTTTCAAAAGATAGAAAAAGAAGTTCAACTGGTCTGTTTTTGGAAAAACATTTTGGTTTGACTGAATGTTAATGTGTTGATAAGCATTGGACTGTTACTTTTTCACTGTTCCATGGTCCTGGTCACTGGTTCACCTTAGATTATTTTGTGATTAATGTCTCTGATCCTAATCTTGATCCTGTCTCTTGCTTGTCTACATTTGGCCCCTAACTCACCTGTTATGAGGCTGATAAAGTTTGTGAACAAGAAAAATATCTAAGGATCTTAGAAAAATAGGTTTAACTGATACTAAAAAGAGCTGGAAAAGGTCACAAGATCTTCTCTTATGAGTTTTTCCTCCACTGATCATTTAAACTGATTGTCTGCAGTTATAAATTTAATTCCAGTTTTGGTGAGATGACAAAGAAACATGGATTAATTTTCTAAAGATCTAACAGGCTGAACAACAATGCAGGGAAAAAGGGGGGACAAGGAGATGTTTATCACCATTATAAGAAATTTTAACTGCAGTTGGTAAATAAAAATTCCTTTCATATTATTCATACCTAAGAAAGCTGCAGTCTAGTGTCAATCATGTAAAATAGACAAGCCAAAGTCCTAATGTTAAAGCAATAAAAATTTAGAATAACCCCTCTGTTCTACTGGACACATCAGCAGCGCGCAGTGTTTCGCTCGTGTAATACGCGGCTGATAGCCGCCATTAAAGTCAACGAGACCATTCCCACTAAGCGCGAAGTAGCGCACATGAAACGTGTATCAGAAGCGTAGTGTCGTGAGCATTACGTTTCAGTTCTATTTTTATGCGGTATGCCTCTAAAACGTGTCAAGGTCAGCAGTTTAGTTTGGACCAGACAGGAAATCAGGCGTTTGTGAAAAATAAAATACCTGGAAGTTTCTAAATACAAGTACATGTGTTCATCCATTTGCTTGACTATGAAAAAATACATTACCTGTGACGGGTTTGAAATCTGTAGGTGGTGTGAAAATAAGCCACATACCTTCTGGATACATGTTGACTTCTTTCTCCCTGCTTGTTGTTGTGTGTACTGATGAAATTACACGTGTTTTCGCTATTCTCATGAGATTTCGTGATCTTCCGCACGGCTGATTGCGTGAGCAAATACTACGTGCTGCCAACGCGTTCAGTAGAAAGGAGGGGTAAGGGTCTGACGTGAACAAATTTGAAGTTATTCTTTAGTAAGGAACACATTAAATCATAACTGCTGCAGAAAGTGATATGTTTAGAAAGCAAAGACATTTCAGTTATTGCATGAATGTTTTGGTTAAATATTGGTAAATTGGTAAATATTGCTGGTTCTGACATTAATTATTCCCACTTTGATTTATTCTCTGCGCTTAGCAATAAATTGATTCTGATATTTGGGACTCAAGGAAAAATAAGTTAGATTCATTCAATTAATATGTATGTCTTTTTATTTTATTTTCACCCTTAGGTTGGGATATTTTGCATTACAACACACAGGCACTCTGAGTGTGTTCCCCTTGAATACCACATGATGCCCTTCATCTGGGTTGTGTTCTGTTTTAAAGGAATGCCCATCTCTGAAGAGCCACTCTGAGGATTCACAGTGCAGAAGATCAACGGAGCGTGTGATATCTCCCCAAGGCTACTGTCAGAGAGCTATTAATAGGTTCAAGGGACATCCTCCATCCCCCAACCCAAAACACACTCAACAATTTACCCCCCCTTCACTGCTGAGCACAGATGGGTGCACCTCCCTCCTGATGTCCCAGTTGAAAGGACGGTGGTCATTGAGCCATATTGCGGTGTTTACATTAGGAAGATCTAACCCAGTAAGAGACATCAGGCTTGTTTCATACAGAGGACAGAGATTTGTTTCTATTTAAGAATATTAAAAATCTCCTGAACATATGCCTATAAAATACAGCACTATTTGATTCAGCTAATATAATTAAATACTAATTTTGTTCCGCTTTAATCAATGTTATGTGCTATTCTTTCGACTCAATGGTAAGCTGTGATTTAAGCTTTTATCAGTTTAAATTAAATTGCTGCGCATTTACCCTCATGCAAAATGTTATATGTTCTATAAAATGCCTTGAAATTATTTTGTTATGAACTTATAAATAAAAATAAAATGAAAAAGGAATTGAATTATATAAATGTGTAACAAAACATCCAACTTTATGGCTTTTGCATTTTTCAAGCAAAATTTTGAAAAAAGTACATGTAAGAGTTTCCAGTTCAAAAAATGATTAAAAGCACACTGGTCTACAGAATAATAAATATTTAGTTTGCAAATTAAAAAAAATATAGGTCTGACCTAAATATTTATTTTCCAACCTAAATATTTAGTTTCTTAATAAAACATTTAGCTTGAAAGATAAATATTTAGCTTCAACCTAAATATTTAACAGATATGCAAATTCACTTGCTGATAACTGGAAGTGGACTGCCAAAATAAAAGCTGGACCTCAAAAACGTCTATAGTTAACATGCAGGCAACTGCCTTGGTTTTGTTTTTCACCCAAGTATCCCACAAGTATAACACCCATGGGTGGACTAATGATACATTTTTGTATCTGTGCACACTTTTATTCAAAGAGAAAGCATTTACATATGTTCATATTCACAATTTTTGGACCGACAACCAGTGGCGGCTGGTGAAATATTTTTTGGGTGGGGCTGCATAAATCCAATTAAAATAGTACTGAATAGCTTTTCCGCAGCCGTGTCTCAGACAGCCATTGCTCGAACCGGTGTGCTGCAGAAATATGCTACCTGTTGAGATGTGCTACACACATGCGCCGTTCCAGTCTTGACTTCAATAAACAGATTTATCGTTTATTTTTGTTTCTATATTTTTTCATAAATACATTTTAGCTATCAAATAAATTCTCCCAGGACAGGAACACTAAATATATGTTATTTTTACTTTCTTTGCATCGTCAGAGCACCTAGTGGAGAAGGACCCAACAATGGCTGCCAAGGACCCAGAGGGCTTTTATTTAGAAAATATCTGGGAAGGATCATAAAAATCCGATTAAATAATTAACAGGACACACTCAACATAAACAAGAATACTGTATAAACTTCAAATGACATTTCATTATGAAATGAGGTGTAATTTCGTACTATGGCGGCATTTTTCTTCAGGGCAGCATAATTCACCAGAACACCACTTTGACCCGAATTACGGAGGTTATTTAGTCTATATTAAAGCCATCGGAGGGTTGAGAGTGATGTCTAATATGAAGCTGAACGTGTTTTTTGGTGAGTATCCACTTAGACAAGTTTCAAAATTGTAGCTTAACGCTACGGGGACGCCGTCATCGTCGACGATGCCAGGGACCTTGTTGTGTTTAATCGAACATAGCTTCCAAACCATAAAAGATAGAAACTTACTTTTTAACTTACTTTTCCCCCCCTCTAAATCAGGAGAATCCAAGCTTTCAGACGGTAGTTCCGGCATTGCTCTAGCCCATTCACAAGGGATACAGTGTCGTGTCAAAGTCGGTGTTCCAATCAGAGCCTTTGTCTTTTGCGCATGATGCGCGGTTGTCAATTTTTTTTTTCTTATTCATTGATATTTAGTGTGGGTTTTTCTTGAATAAAGTGTGATATTCTAATTTTCGCCTAATTTTTTTTTGTATTATTTATTCTAATACTCTTTATTTCAAGCAAAGGAGCCTCATTTACACAGCAGTTTATGATATTTCAATTCAAAATAAAAAAAACAAGGTATAGGACATTATGGGGCATTGAAAGGTGGTGTTTTAGTTTTTAGTTTTAGTAGCATTTAAACAAAAAAAAGTCAAAAGTTTATTTCTCCAAAAAACCCTTGGTCCCCAGAGGGTTAAAGTTTTAAAAGTTATTCAGTACTGCTTTAAGTGACAGTCAATTAAAACATTTGCCAAGATGTAAACCCTGTATAAAAAAAAAAATCAAGTTCAGTTAAATAATTAATAAAGACTTTATTCATTTGTAAAATAAAATAATAATCACCAGAACAGGTTAATCTAGTCAGCCAAAAAGACAAATTTTGTGCATTAACATTAAATTTTGTGTTAAGTAATATGTAATATATTTATAAACATTAAATATGTTTGATGATTTTAATTGTCCAGTACTAGATAAACCTCCACAGTGTCCAGTGTGTCTCAGGAAACCTCCCTGTGCTTGTGTTGTGGAGAAGTGTGTGAAGGCGACATGTGTTCTCCACAACTTCATGAAGGTTTCTGGAGCTGGCCAAGAACCTGCAGTGAGGGGAGCTGCCGCTGCTCATGAGGAAAGACCACTTGCAGCTGTGGGGCGATTTGGAGCCAACAACGCAACCAGAGAGGCTGTAGAGACCAGGGAGGTGTTCATGGCCCACTTCAGTGAAGAGGGAGCAGTGCCATGGCAGCCGACAGAATAGTCAAGTCCATACAGGACTGACCCTCAACGGCTCTTTTAAGAGCCACTCAATAAAAAACTTAAGAGCAAAAGTTTCTAAAAATCCCAACATCTACATTTCCTAATTTATATTAAAATAATTTTTAAATTAAAAACATTAGACTGAGATGTTACATATAAAAATATTTAATATAAAATAATAAACTACAACATATACACATGTAAACAAAAAAAAAAATCAATAACAGGAAGTGAAATGACCTTATCTGGGGGAAGTGTGGTTGAACATAAAAGGGACACAGAGAGGGGTCTCCATCTTCCCCTGAAAAAGGTGTCACCTCTAGCAGTAAAACTACTGATTACTTTCTGAAGGGGCCAAATTTAGTGTAAAACTTATTCTTTCAAAAATCATTTTGTGAATTTCAAATTTTAAAACATGTCTTTCTAAAGGTGCCACCCTTTTCAGGAGAGGATGGAGAGAGACAAGGAAGTGCATGTCCTCATCCATGTTTGGTGGCGCGGGAGCTGGATCAGGCCGGGACTTGAGGGCATCCAGCAGTTCCCTTTCATAGGTGGAATGCTCAGATTCCCCCTGCCTCCACCTCATCCGCTTTCTTGGTGGGCCTTTGAAAAAACACAGTAGAACGATAAAATGCTTCCAACTATGTTGAACAAATGCACCAGCTAAATTTAATTTATAACACTTATAGTAAGTTTCAAAGGCTGGGTGTTTAGAAAATGTATATGTGCACACAGACATTTCAAAAACAAATAATAATTCAGCCAGTCTCTGGGAACCCAAATAGACAAATTAAATCTTTCAACAAATCCTACATGCTCAACCTTTTCAAACAGCACTACACACCTGCGGGTGGAAGGGCCAGGCTCACCAGAAGAAGCAGCAGCAGCAGTTGAAGGGCCAGGCTCTGCAATGGCATCTGGTTCCATGTTATCTGGATCTATCGTGACACAAAAGACTATTATATGCAAAATACATACATAGACAGACAGACGTGTTTTTGTTCTACACACACACACACACACACACACACACACACACACACACACACACACACACACACACACACACAAGTTTGTTTTGTTATCCTTATGGGGACCGTCCATTGACTTCCATTGATTTTAGTAACTAGATTTATACCTAACCCAAACCCTTTTACTAACCTTAACCATTACTGATCTATAACTAACCCTAAGACTAACTAAAACTCTATTCACACCATACCTATAAACCTAACCCCTAACCCTAAAAAGGGGAGTCCCCCTCATGGGGACCAGGCTTCGGTCCCCACAAGAACCCTCGGACCCCAGAAAGATAGTAAAAGTCAGGAAAGGCCTTTCCATTAAAAATGTTTTTTCTGAGGTTTCTGTTGAATATTTTAGCTCCACAGGTGTTCTTACCTTCATAGTGGGTGTGAAAACAGGTCAACAACTTCTCTTTCAGTTTTAATCTCCCAAACTACGCAGGTGACGATAAAACCCGAGCTCTCCTGAGTTCGAACGGCTTGTATCTGTTGAGTCACAACTCCTCTGTTTGTTAGTATTCAGCAGTTGAAACAGTTGAAACCACACCTAGCATGATTCCGGAATAGTGCTACAACTGGTGGCAGCTTGTTGGAGCAGCTTTGTGACTTTGCTAGCATTTACTAGCAGTTTTTTGTTCTTTTTGAGTATTTCTTGCTATTTTTTTCTTCTGGAAAATTTTTCTAAATACTATTCTTCTGATTTGGGTGCTGTGCTGATTGAGTTTTTTGCTTGATTTGTCACTTTTTTGCCACTTGTTCTGATGCGTAACCATGGCAACAAGAGACTTGTTTACAAGAAAGAGCAACTAACTAACATTTTTAAAGCCATAGTGCGTAACTTCTGTAACTTCTGTCGCCCCCTAGCGGAATTTTTGCGTCATTACAACAATAAAGCTGGCGCTTCCATATGACGTAAGCCCAGCTGCCACCGCTTTATCTCTGCCGTTGTTATTCCAACCGGTATCTGTCTTAATCAAGCTTCAAATTCAGTCTGTTTACTTTACCTGGCTCTATATTTGTTTCAATAAATATCATTTCATTGTTGAAAAAATCAAGAGAAACCAGTAAAATTTAAAGATACTGGTAAAAAAAAAAAAAACCTTCAGAGTTCAGGTTGGATTGTTTACAGGTTTGATTGTTCACTTTAATCTACATTTAACAGTTTGGTGTTGAAATTTATTAGTCAGCTGTTTTAGGCCACAATGATCTATTTGTCTTATTCACTGAATTTTTTCAGTTTTGACAAGAAGCGGAATCCTGAAGTCAGCTACACTGATCTGACTGACTGAAAAACCGTTACACTGGCAAACTGACAGACACATACTGACACAGATAGAGACAGAATCAGCTGATCAGCTGGAACTTCGGCGCTCTGGGTTTCATCTGGTGCGCATTTTATATTTTGACAGTGTGTGCGGACCTGCGGACCACTTATGTGCACCCCTGAACATCAGCCAGATCTCTTCTCTCCACCGAGGAAAAGTGACGCCGATACAAATTCGCGTTTGCCTTCTCCTTCGGTCACTTTCCTTCTTAGCCAATAGTCCCTCTGCCAACGTCCAGGAATTATTTTTTTTTTTCGTGGTAGGATCCACTTCCCTATAAGTGTCTCTCGGCTGTTTATTTGGATTCTCCGCCATGTCGACCTTCACGTTCTGCCGGCTGCTACGAGACACTGCGTTCTATTTCTTATTATTTTTCTTGTTGTGACATAAAAGACGCAATTTCATGTGCGACAGCGCGGGAATGTCGCAAGTCGACACGCAAAGTAAAAATTATATATATTGAAAAATACCATGAGATGTTTGAGGAGCCGATCGGCTTAATCTGCATTGTGTCATCTCCTCTGATAGTGGCTTGGCTGAAACGGACATCCACGGACATGTAAAAGTTACGCACTCCAGCTTTAAGGCTGAAATAATCCTCAAATTGAAACTCTGGATCCCTGATGAGCTCATATCCTGGACTCCAGCATGTCTCTGTCTGGCTTTCAAACAATACGAGCAGACAGAGATTTGAAGAGGAGAGGCAAAAGAAAAGGAGTTTGTCAGCTGATCACACCTGCAGTCACCTGTTGGGGAAGCAGCATCAGACCACTTGACATGAAGAGGCTGAACAGGTGGATAAGGAGGACTGATTCTGTCCTGGAGACTGAACTGGAGTCTCTTGAGTTGATTGTCCAAAGGAGGATGAAGAACATGATGGAAAACCCTCATCATCCTCTTCATAACACAGTAACTCAACAACAGAGTGTCTCAGTCAGAAGATTCTTCATAATCCGCTGCAGCACAGACCACTACAGGAGATCCTTCCTGTCTACAGCTAGAACCCTCTACAGGAGATCCTTCCTGTCCACAGCTAGAACCCTCTACAATGACTCCCTGAAGAATAACTGAGCTACAACAACACTTAATTTCCCTTCGGGGATTACTAAAGTATTTTTGATTTGATGCTGCTGGCTAAAAGCCAGCATAATGTAGCAAACAGGAAGAGAGTATGTGTGACATTGCCATGCGCAGCAGGGCAGGAAACAGAATACCTTGCTCTCATAGGCTAGTTTGTTAACCAACAAACTATAGGAAAGATACATTTCTTCAGTCCTGTGTTTTCTTTTTCTTCTATAAACACTTAAGAGCCGACTTTCTTACCTCTGTCTTGTAGTCAAACCCAACTAGAGCACTCAGTCAGCACTTTACCAAAGCCCACACAGCATTACAAACATATAAAACATATCAACGTCTCTCTATATGTAGCCTTTTAGCATCGTTTTAATGTCTTGTTTTGGCAGTCAAACCAAAATAACCTTGAGGAGACACTGTATTATATGCCGCTGTATCACCAACAGTTTTCACTACTGAGTGATAACTGATTAGGAAAAATCCACCGAGTGGCTTTTTAATACATTGTGGGTAACATTTCTGATCCCCAAAGTGTCTCTTTTCTAAATTGTTATGGTTGGCACAAATTTCATTTTCTAACCTGCGTGTGTTTAGTCTGAGATGAAAATAAAGAAGAAATCACTTTCTTCCACATTGTGGGCAATAGGTTGAATTTGTCAGGTGGTCCATTAAACTGCAGCTGAAGAGGATTTTGTGTCAGTTGGAAGGTTTCGTTATCCCTCCATTTTCTACAGTAAAGTTACACATTTATGCCCCTTTTCCACTAGGGTCAATACGAAATGGAATGGGTAGGTTCAGACCTTTTGTGGCCCGTTTCCATGACCTTTGTCTGGGCTGACCCGACCCCTTTTTTCAGACCACCTCTGCCTTGGTCTGAAGCGATCTAATCAATCCAACACGCCCACCTGTGGACTGATTGGTTCAGTGAAATGATTTCAGTCACATACCTACCTGCGTAGTGGTAGCCACTGATTAGCCTGGTGGTGTGCACAGGAAGTGATGTGACAGAATCGCACCTGATTAACTTAAAATGTGGCGTCATCTTACATGTCACGCATAGATTTTTTTCTTCAAAAAGAGCCACAGTCCAAGTACGAAGTACAAAAATAACTCAACGTCCTCCACTTTTGTTTCCATCGTTTAATACGCACATCCATTTTTGTTTATTACTCTTTTGTTGATTATGAATGACATCGTAAACCTTTCGCACCTCTTGCTAAGCTGAGCGCGCCCAATCCCCAACCCACATCCTCATTCCTGAGCTGATAATAGAAACACAACTGTCCCGTTTGGTACCGACCCTAGTGGCAAAGGGGCATAATAGAAATGATGTGTGTTACATCATACCTCGGTTTTAGATGCAGGTTAAAACATTTGTGACAACTTGTATATCTAAATTACCTGATGTGAATTTAATGATAGTTAAAATAACTGTTTCCTCATGTCTGTTCCTTTGTTTTGACCAACAACACCTGGAGTGTATTTATCACAACACAAACACCCATTAGTCATCTCATGACTCAAATTAGTTTCAGCTGGAGGAAGATGTTTTTAAAAATTTTGTAACTGTTACAGAACAACATTTCATTTGTTATTTTTTTGTAATGGCCAAAATTTGATTTATTTAAAATCAAAATTATCTTTTAAAATATTGTCTTTGCAGTTTTACTGTTTTACTGTTGGACAGCTAATTGTGCTGCAGCTTGACTTGGTGATGGACAGATATATGCTGCAGTTCAAACCAGCATCAGAATGAGAAAGAAAGGTGAATAAAGTGGCTTTGAACGTGGCGTAGTTGTTGGTGCTAGACGAGCTGGTCTGAGTATTTCAGAAACTGCTGATCTACTGGGATTTTCATGCACAACCATCTCTAGAGTTTACTGAGAATGGTCAGAAAAAGGGAAATATTCAGTGAGCTGCAGTTCTGTGAGCGAAAATGCCTTGTTGATGCCAGAGGTCAGTGGAGAATGGCTAGACTGGTTTAAGCTGATAGAAATGCAACAGTAACTCAAATAACCACTCATTACAACCAAGGTGCGCAGAAGAGCATCTCTGAATGCACAACACGTCGAACCTCGAGGCAGATGGACTACAGCAGCAGAGGACCGCACCAGGTTCCACTACTGTCAGCTAAGAACAGGGAACTGATGCTATAATTCACACAGGCTCACCAAAATGGGACAACAGAAGATGGAAAATTGTTGCCTGGTCTGATGAGTCTCAATTTCTACTGCAGTGTTTCCCAACCCTGGTCCTCAAGGCACACTGTCCTGCATGTTTTAGATGTTTCCCTGCTCCAACACAGCTGAGTTAAATGAGCAAATTACAAGACAAGTTGTTTGGTAATTTGCTCATTTAACTCAGCTGTGTTGGAGCAGGGAAACATCTAAAACATGCAGGACAGTGTGCCTTGAGGACCAGGGTTGGGAAACACTGTTCTACTGCAACATTTGGATGGTAGGGTCAGAATTTGGCATCAACAACATGAAAGCATGGATCCATCCTACCTTGTATCAACAGTTCAGGCTGATGGTGGTTGTGTAATGGTGTGGGGGACATTTTCTTGGCAGACTTTGGGCCCTTTAGTACCAATTAAGCATCGTTGCAATGCAACAGCCTACCTGAGTGTTGTTGCTGACCATGTCCATCCCTTAATGACCACAGTGTACCATCTTCTGATGGCTACTTCCAGCAGGATAATGCACCATGTCATTAAACTGGAATCATCTCAGACTGGTTTCTTCATCATGACAATGAGCTCACTGTACTTACAGTAAATGGCTTCCACAGTCACCAGATCTCAATCCAACAGAGCACCTTTGGGATGTAGTAGAACAGGAGATTTGCATCATGGATGTGCAGCTGACAAATCTGCTGCAACTGTGTGATGCCATCATGTCAATATGGACCAAAATCTCTGAGGACATATCCAGTATCTTATTGAATCTATGCCATGAAGGATTAAGGCAGGTCTGAAGGCAAAAGGGGGTCCAACCTGGTACTAACAAGGTGTACCTAATAAAGTGACCAGTGAGTGTATATTCCATAGTGTTTCTACATCAAGGTTAAAGAAATGATAAAGTTTGACTTGAAAAGTGAAAATAAGAGACATTCTCTGTAGTCAGTCAATGCATGAATGAAACTGTTTTGTTGTTGTACTAAATAAGTTGGTAGTTAGGTTGCATATAAAACCAGTCTTCTCTAATTCCAAGGGTCATTTGTTCATGGAAGGAATTCAAAGGCTCGTTACCACTCTGTGACCTGGAACCATTTTTACCCTGGTACTTGTTTACCTTGGACCAGCTACATTTCTTTTAGCTGTGGTTTGCTGTGTTTCCACTAAGGTCTAAGCTACAGGGTGGATTAGGCAAATGAAACCATTGGTGTGTATTGCTTCTCAGCAGGCAGCAGCCTTAGGTCTTTCATATGCACATTTTTTATGGTTTGTTGTCAGGAGTGCTGGAGATACTCATCCAATCAGAAGTGTTGAGCACTTCTCCACAACAGTAGAGGTTCCAAGTAGTTGCAAAAGTGCTATCTCCCTACCAGGGCTCTTTTTTGGTATATTTCTGCCCTTAGCATCAAGTTTTACCCTGGTTCTGAAAGAAACTGTATGGACAGAGTTAAAAAGGCAATTATTAAGATTACTCTGGCATCATAGAAATGTATTTTAGCTCTAAGTCTGTGTAGATTAATCAAGGAAATGGTCATTCTAAGTGTTTATCTTAAAAAAAAGTCAGGAAATCGTCTTTCTTTTTTAGGGTTAGACAAAATACCAAAAGTCTTCTTCCGTTCTTATCAAAGTTACACTATAAGTTTAGCTCCAAGGATCTAAAGAATACCTTATTTCTAACAGTATGCTAGCTGTTTTGGTTTGTAACACAAACAAAGTAGTTTGTTACCTAAATCCATCCAAGTAACAAAAGCATAGGTAAGTTATTATGCTAACCATTGGTAAGAGAATCAAGCACTGCATATATGAAGGTGTTTGTGTGAGTCAAATCATCTGAGTAGCGTCACACAGGAAGCTAACCTTGATGAACAATGTGACTACTATAGTTTCAAAAGATTGTTGATATGTGATGATACATGTATTTGTACTTTTAATTTTTAGTACAGATTATTTGGTTCTGTATGTACAAATAGCATTGTTTTAACATATTTTACAATGCAGAACTTTTCTGTGTAGAACTACATTTAATTTGGGAATTATAGTAGAGGGAGCTACAATAAAACAGTGCAATAAGTACAATAAAACTGGACAAAGACAAGTGGATCATTGATGAAGAAGCTAAATCTGTACAATTTAACTGGAGCTGTGTGTTGCTGGTTCATATCACAACTTCTATAATTGATTCTAACAGGCATCATCTGAATGCAAACATTATTTGTATGGAGACAAAAAAAATTCCAAACACAGCTGCCTTAGCCTTTAGCTAACAATTCAGATAAACCTACACAAAATTAAACTAAAGACATAGCAGCTGATGTGTACACACACAGGGGCTGCATATCACTTATCATCATGGCGGCTAGCTAGGTAGGCGGAGTTTGCACTGCATTTCAAATAGGCCTTCAGCTGGGGCATTAGCTGGATGCCCTGCTCAGAGTCAGTGGCTTGACCAGCTGGTAATGACATAATAAAAATGGTTTGCCCTGACAGTTGCCTCTGCCCACCAGCAAAACCTTCTGCCTTCTCGGCTCACCATCACTTTTTCTCAGGTAATAGTACTAACTGCAAAGGACTGAGCCCAGTAAAACAGGTTTAAACACATCCAAATGGTAAATGATCTGTTCTTGTATAGCACATTTTATAGTCAGAATCTGACTCCCAAAGCACTTCACACTACAATTTGTTGTTCACCCATTCATACACACTCATACATTTAGTGGTGATAAACTACATGTTGTAACTGCAGCTGCCCTGGGTGTCTCAACTCAGCGACTCTCAAGCTCCTCCTGGGGGATCCCATCTCTTTCTCATGGCAGATAAGATATACAGTATAACTCCTCCAGCAAGTTGTGGGTTTTCCTCAGGGGTCTCCTCCAACTAAGACATTCTTGGGAAATCTCCAGAGAGAGGTGACCAAGAGGTATCCCATGAGATCCCTGAACTGCTTCCGTTGACTCATTTTGATGCAGACGAGCAACAAATCCTCACCTTATCTGTGAGGCTTAACTTGGAAACACATTTCAGCCACTTATATGCAGAATCTCATGACCATAAGTGAGGGTTGAAACATAGATGGAGCTGTAAAATACATGCTTTGCCTTTAAGCTAAGCTCTTTTTTTTTACCACAGCAGACTGAAGTAATGTCCTCATTGCTGCAGATGAAGGATTAGTATCTTGAATTGAAATATATGAAGTAAAGAATAAACGCTGGTTTGGTTCTGTTAGAAAATCTTTTTCATTGAGCATAATCCTGCCAAGGGTTCATATTTGTGCTTAGAGGGAATTGAAGGCGAATCGTCCAAAGTAGAGCTTAAAAACCAATAAGAGAAATTCTATTTTAAGGATAAACAAATATAGCTGTGAAATAAAAAGTACATTTAGAAAATGACTATATCACATTTCTTTTGGTAGATGTTGCATCTTTATTTAACCTGAATCACTTTTAAATACACCAGTTAGATATGTGTTAATATGTGTTTTGAATCATTTTAGTGGAATATTTGTGTATTCTGAAGTATTTGATGCACTTGTGCAGTTTATCTGCTGGCAAAATGCACAGTAACCCTTTTTTATTTGGATTATAAACATTTACTGTTTTGTACAGGATCTGCACTATGAATTAAAATATTTTTCAGTATTTTGGGATTTGAAAAGCTTAGATTAAGTTGTGAATTACCTTTTAAATGTTTACTGTGTAAAGATAGATGTCTAATGTTTGAAAATCTTTTAGCATTTATTATGTCCCACATTGTCCCACAAAAACATGATTCATAAAAAAACATAATTCATTCGTCCCGCATTTTTCTGGTTTGGATCTGGTTCCCCTAAACGCAACACATAATCATCATGCAATGAAAAACAAAATTTACCACTGATAACATTCCATTCTTGAAGTAAGAGACTGACACTGCACACACAAAGAACACAGAACTGCAACAGCAAGATTTCCAGATTAATCAGGAGGGAAGAGAGAAACATCTACACTTAAGTGCGCGCTAGTTCTTTCATTTACTGTGTGGTACCAGAGTTATCAGATCTTTAAGCCCAGACTCCTGCTGAGAAGAAAACAGAGAAGCTGCAGGCTGAGAAAGAAATACGCATCAGGCTTTTGGAAGAACCCTTTTCTATGGATTACATCTGGTGAATTCCAAGTTGTACATGTAAGACTGCTAATGCAGATAAAGTTTTATTATTACACAGGATGAATGGCTGATGTTGATACAGAGTATTTTTACTTTTGTTTTGTTTTTAGAAGACATGAACATGGGTTGTGACTCCCACCTGGGGGTAAATATGGGTTGTAGTGCAGTGGGTTGCTGTGTTCCCACAAGTGTTGAAACCAAACGGTGCCCTTGGTCTTTCCATGAACAATCTACATGCACAGACTTTATCTGCATACTAATAATGAATTATGGTTAGCCTGGGGACTGCAATGAAAAGTGTCTCCTTGGTGAGGTCAGTATGCATGATAATGAAAACCTGTGACTCAATAATTTAGTATACTATTAACATAATAAACTAATAGAAATATATTTAAAATATTATGTTTGAATGTGTCCATCACATGATCATGGTGTAGACTCAGGTTAACTGAATTTATCAACAAAAACCTTTTGGTAATGAAGATCCTAACCTTCCAAAGTTCAGTTCAGTCTGTTTGATTCCTCATATTGTTGCTGCATGTAAATCAGTCTCTGCACTCTTTCAGTTTTTTATACTCTGCACGGTGGATAAAGGAGAGTGTAATTACTACGATCCTGTGGAACATCACACTTTAATTTCATTTTAGAACCTAGGCTAATATTTGTCCAGATGTTTATGTTCTGTACAGCTTCTCAGGTCAAGTACTTTCAGAGATATGTGATATTGTGGCGACTGCACTCAGAAATTTCATCAGTTATGTTTTGTTTTCTTGGATGGAGATAGAGGCGCTAAATCTGAAGCCAATCCCAGCTGTCATCAACTGAGACACGCAGTACACAGACTTGTCAAGAGATCACAGTTTAAAAGATTTTCCTCTCTGTTGTGTTGGTTTAATGAAGTCTGTGTCTCCACAGGCAGAGGTCCAAATGTTTGAAACCATGGGTGAAGGTTCAGTATCTATTTTCTGTTTCAAATACAATGTAGAGGCAGAAATGTCTGAAAATCTATATTGATGAGCTCTTAAGCTGGATGCTTTGGAAAGCAGGATTTAGAGAAATTGAGCATCCTAAATTCAGACTGACTGAATATTCCATGTCTCTATTCTTTCTTCTGCTCGTATTGAGGGAACAACAGATGAAGCTAGAAGCATGAAAAACCCTTTTAGGCCAGTTTTGGGTTTGTCCATCCTGTGTTCCAGTAGAAATATGGATATGCATTATCTCTCTACTCTGCGTCCTCTAGATCAATGTCATGATAACATTTTGTTTTATGTCAAGACAAATCATCCAGCTGATCATCCTTAATTTTTGCATAAGAACCTCAGGTCTGCACAAACTGGTGATTTATGTTTTAATGGCATGACTTGGCAGTTTCCAAAAAAGCTTTATGTTATGTCAGGCTTTCTCGCACTTTAAGCTTCCCATAAATAATTCAGAGGGGCTGAGGTGAGGTCACTAATGAGGAAAGTCAGTGACAGTCAGCACACCTCACTTTCTTTGGTCTACAAGTTTTGAGTTAGTCTTGAAGTCATTATCTGGTTTCATATGATACAAAAAGAAGAATAAAAACAGATAACAACCTGCATGTTCCACTGTGCAGTTTTGGGAGGTATTCTCACAAGCAGGGGCAGTTCTAGAATCTCTTGGGGCACCGGAGGGCCCTTTCAACCAGCATTCATCATCCTTAGTAGCTAAAATCTGACTATAACAAAAACCATGAAATGTGAAACTTTTTTATTCATGACCATTTTTAGTTATTTTTTGTAAACTGAAGTGGAGTTTTCTCAGGATTCTATGTGAAAACTATATCCATAACTTAAAGAGCAACTTATCACCAAAATCAACTTTTTATTGTTGATAAACTCTATAAATGAGTGTCTAATACTGCTGTATACATTTGTGGGTATTATTTTCATATTTTAGCACATTTCAATAGAACCATTAATTTTCTACCAAAAACCATTAGTGGCGCGCCCTCTTCAGGTTAAAACTATACACTACACTTGAATTTGAATCAGGCATTTCTATTGGCTGAGACCTTCAATGTGATGTCAGCATTCTGCTGCTGTGGAGTATAAAAGAAGCTCTATCTTGGCCACACCTCCAGAGCAAAGTGGAGTTTGAATAGCAAGAGTTAACGGTAACGCTTCCTTTTCCAGTCCCCTAATTACTAAGAAATTACCTGGTACTTATATGGTAAATCTTGGTGTGTTACTGGTAATTACCATGTGTATTAAGTAGGTAATTACAGAGAAAGTACAGCAGAAATTACTCTACATTCACCTGATACATATATGGAAAATTATAGCATGTATGGGGTAAATACCACATGTAATAAGGAGGTAAATACAGAGGAAGTACTTCTGCATTTACTAAGAAAAACCTCCACTATTACCCATCAACTCAAGTAGGTTGTGACCAGTTTAGATTTGTAATAACTAAAATTAAAATAGTACCTTCCAATAAATGACCTTTTCTTACATGTCCTTCAGTTTTTTTAAGCATTTACCTTGTACTTACCCGTAACAACCCCCTACACCTGCAAGAACAGTTTTCCTCTAGGATCCTGGTACAGCTTAAATACTGGGTATGTTCTTGCTGGAGTTCTTAATATTTACTTAGTAAGTAAGCTGAAACTGGACTGTAAAAAAAAAGTCTGGTTTGTTTCCATGGTGTTCCCAGGTTCTTACCATATAATTCCTAATACATTATTCCCTTTTCCATGTGATCAACAGACACTTTTACCATCTTATCTTCTGCAACATTGCTAAGTAAGACATGACATTTTACTTAGTAAGTAAGTGGAAACTAGACTGTAAAAGGAAGTCTGGTTTGTTTCCATGGTGTTGCCAGGTTCTTACCATAAAATTTCTAATACATTGTAACAGACACTTTTACCATCTTATCTTCTGCAATGATGAAGAGGGAATGATCTTGTAATGTTTCAGGCATGGAAAACACTCAAGAGTGCACGGAACAAGGAGCGGAGACTGTTCTTGAAGTTAAAAGATTTATTGAGTAGGTGCAGAGTGAGCTGTCCACAGGAACACCAGATCTTTGTAATTTTTGCTGTACTTTCTTTGTAATTACCTACTTAAAACACATGGTAATTACCAGTAACACACCAAGATTTACCATATAAGTACCAGGTAATTTCTTAGTAATTAGAGGACTGTAAAAGGAAATGTTACCGAGTTAACTGCATTTATCAGAGTTCATTTTAGTGCAATGTTTGTGATTGTGTGAAAAAATGTTTTTTGTACATTACTGAATGATTTTCTCTTCATGTTGGAATACTTTGATTTATACCTCAGGCACCTTTCTGCAGCACACGTTTTTTGTTGCGGACAATGAGGTACAGCGGCTGCAGGCAGAGTCACACTATATTACTCGAGCTAATCTAAATGTAGCTTTAGCTCTAACTAACAACAATATACCGCTCAGAGACGGGCCTCATTCTGTGCCATGAAGCCACTGCAGGCTTGAAATGATACAGATCAGGGCCGCTCGCGTCCATAAACAGAATCTTCCTCCCTTTGATCTGTTCTGCTGCAACATGTCAATCACAGCCCAGCCCACCATCATGTGTTTGCTGGGCCGCCAGGCAATGCTTCCTTTTAAGGCATTTTTAAATAGGTAGGTTAATAATCTGGAAGGAGTGAGTTGCATTTTAATTTTGTCCTCTTGTCACTGGTGCTGATTTTTCTTTCTGCCTGTGAGGGTCATCTGATAAAAACAAACCTTTTGTAGATGTTATATTGTGTTTGTGTTTCAGTGGATATTTCCTGATTGGAAATGACAAAAAATAAACATTACACGTATTAACACAAATAATCTTTGGAAGCTAAAGTGCAGTGGCGGCTGGCCAATAGAGGGCACTAGGGTGCTGCCCTCCCTATCAAAAACATGATGTGGCAACAAATAAGAAATATTTTTTTTTTTTTTTAATTACATGTATTTAGAGTTAAAAATACTTATGTATGGATTGGACAGTCTCTCCAGCCATACAGACTTCTGCATTTATTTGGCTTCTGTGCTCCTAAAAAACTGAGACATATTACCGCAGCACACCACTGCTGGGAGTGTTCGCCGCTCTACCATGTCACAGCAGGAGAAACAGCCGCCAGCTGGTTCTGCGTCAGGTTCAGGACAAAGTAACAATTAATGTCAGTTGTTCGTTGTTATATTGTTTTCACTTACCGGTGATTCCGCCATGTTACGGTACTTGAATGAACTGTGGACCAGTGTCTTGCACTCGGTCGTCTTCTGTGCCTACATGTGTTTCCAAACCTGGGGGGGGGCGTGGCTTAGGAATTCTACCTGACGGGAGGGGCTGAGAGTTCTGTGACTTTGTTGACAGTCTAAGCTAGGCAATTTGAAATCAGGGATATCAGCTTTAACTTCACAGTTTAGCTGGGCTGGTCACAGATTTATTTGATAACTAAAGAGATTATTGTCTAAGTTAACTGTTTTTATTCTCAGTCTGTTAGCTGAGTAAACAAGTTGATTGTTGATTGCCAGATACTGAAGAGGAGCAGGACAGGGGGAACTGCTCTGAGCTAAATTATCTTCTGTTGTGCATTACTTAACTTCATCTGTCTTGATGTCTTTCTTCTCTTTTTTCTTTTGTCACTGCTAGACATGTTGCTTTACCTGCCTCAACATTTTTGCTTACATAAGATGTATATCTACTTGCTACGGGAGGAGAGGTGGGAGGGCTTTAGGGAGTTCTGCTCTGACCGACCCCCTTCATTATAAATTCTCCACATTGTCACTACTCTGTAGCAATTCATTTGACTTCATTTAGTGGTTTTTTTCATCATATCTGTGGCTAAAAACCTTAGTTTGGTGTCTTATTCTCAAGAAAACATACAATATAAAAAATATATATACAAACATACTCAATACACCTCATACAGGATTAAATAAAAGCAGAACAGAATACTAAAAATAAGAACCATGTTTTTCAGTTTTTTGGCTTTAAAAGATTCCTTTAGTAGAATTAATAACTTGCAAAAAGATGAAGAGTGTGTACCTTTTCTCTAAGCTCTGTCCGCACTGAGGAAATGGATAAACTAAAGAAGGACTGTGGGCAAAAGCTGTAGCCGCATTGTTTATGAGACATATATGAAGATAAATATGTCAGCAGAAAGCCAAACAGACGTCTAGATGAAATGATACCTGTGCAAAACTGTGTTTGGACAGTGATGGCCAGTTAGCTGGAGTGTGAAGTTCACATCAATACAATGCAATACAATACAATACAATACATGCAATGCAGTTCAATGCAATGCAATACAATACAATACAATACAATACGTGCAATGCAGTTCAATGCAATGCAATACAATACAATACAATACGTGCAATGCAGTTCAATGCAGTTCAATGCAATACAATACAATACAATACAATACAATACAATACAATACAATACAATACAATACAATACAATACATGCAATGCAATGCAATGCAATGCAATGCAATACAATACAATATTGTTCCGTTCAATTCAATTCAGTTCAGTTCAATTTAACTCAGTCAGTGCCATTCAATTCAATTCAATCAGTCAAACTTTATCTCAGTGGGAACAGAAACAGCATCAGAGCACTAACTAACACCAGTGAGCTAATAAACAGCATCACCACGCTCAATGCGAACGGTTTCTTCATGTTAAAAAAAAAAAATTTCTTATAATGTAGTTGACTGCAGGCTGCATATTGGTGCAGCTGCTTTTATTGTTGCCTTACAGCAAGAAAACTGCAGGTTCAACACCCAGATGGAAGCTTTCTGTGTAGACTTTGGGCTTTCTGTACATACGTGGGTTTTCACACACTCAATACTGACCCTACATGAGGATGTATGCATGGTTGTTTTTCTTTGTGTGGTCCAGTGGATACTCAGTTTTTGGACCTTATTTTTTAAATCCTGTGTTGCCTACTGTGTTCACGCCTGCTATGGTCACCCTGAAAACAAAGCTCCGCACATCTGTTGCTCATGCACAAAGGCATCCATGTCATTGCACGGTTATAGTTTAGCAAACCGAGTGGGAGACTATAAATCAATGTACACATCTTCCTAAACTAATGTAACAGATTCGCCTGCTCTCTCTTTCTATTTAAACACCTACCACAAACAAGCTCCTACAGTATTCCATGCAAATCCAATACAAATACATTTCCCTGATTTTGTTAAAAACATTAAACTTTTGAGATTTAAATCAAATCTTCAGATTCAGCTTTCATGAAAGAATTATAAGCAATCTGAAACATGAAATACCTCAAGAATGAATAGAATATTATTATGAAAATGTGTCCATTTACATGAAAACATAAACATGAAAAAATAAAAAGCCAGAGGCAAATGAAAGTCAGTAAATAATGTTAAAGTAATTAGTAATGAATTAGTTGCAACTAATTTCAGTTTAACCCCAAATTAACCGACTAATCATTACCTAATGACTCATTTATATACAGTCTCCTACCCTGCTTTATTAACGCGTCTGTATAATCTTACTAAGAACTATTAGGTAAGCTTTTAGTAATAATCTTTTTTTTCTGATGAGTTGTTTTTTTTATTAGCTCTTTAATTACTCACCATTAGTTTCATGATAATTGTAGATCAAAGTTAATCATTTGTTCATTTTTTAATATTTTCATGGTTAGATGCTCATTTCTTTACTCATTTTCAACATTTCTGAAGTCTTTTAAATCAATATTTTTCATTTCATTCTAACACAAAAGTCCTTGTGTAACCACAGTGAAAATACTGACATGCAGAGCCGATTGCAAATCCTCAAAGACGTTGTCCGATAATCAAATAAAAGTGAATGACTCCATCAAGGAGAAGAGACAAGACAAACAGGGGTCAAAAACTGTGAACCCTCTTCATGAGAATTCTTTTATTTTGACAAAGTGGGACATTCATTTCAGATCAGACCATGTGATTTTTTATTTATGTCAGTGGAGCTGGCTGATTGGTTGGTTTGGGATGGAGAAGGCACAGCTGCAGCTTCATGCATGTTTCCCTCCCCATCACTCCGTCATGCTTGTTTCATGCTGCACAGAGGATCAGGCCTATCAGCGCATTATCATTCCAGCATAGCTGCTGACTGAGTCAAGGACATGGGCAAAATCAGGAGAACGGATTTCCAGCTTATATCAATAAAACACAGACACTGTACGTGTCTGATTGTTTTAAAAGCGTGCCACAAAGTTTCACTGTAATTTATGGCTTCAGCATTAAATATTTACCAGATGGCACTTGAAGCAGAAAGTTACATGGAGTGAT
This sequence comes from Pachypanchax playfairii, assembly GCA_006937955.1. NCBI lineage: Eukaryota > Metazoa > Chordata > Actinopteri > Cyprinodontiformes > Aplocheilidae > Pachypanchax > Pachypanchax playfairii. Next base: position 1,794,252 of record SSNP01000110.1, on the reverse strand, counting down.
GAAGTGAATTCCAGTCAGTCAGATTCTGCATATTGCTTCATATTGCTAAAGTGAGCCTGTTTGATGTTAAATGTACATACAGGGTGATGTGGCACTCCGGCTATGTGGGTGGGAGATGCTCCACTCTGCTTGCAACCAGTTTCACTCCTGAAAGAAGACATCCCTGTGGTATTAGACATGTAAATGCAAATTGCAGGTGGGTGGTTATGCTTTTCAGCCTCTGGAGCTGTGCAGAATCCAGATAAGAAGACCAGTGCCACCTAGTGGTTTTCATTCACCAACAACGTTTATTTAGAAAATAGACTCAGTTCATAAAAGCTTGAAAGAAGCATTATTTAACTGGTGCAATATTAGTATTTTCCATTCAGGTGCTGTAATGTACAGATGCACATCTTACATTTTTTTTCACTATGTCAGTAATTTTTTGACAAGCTGTGAAATATATTGGACCTAACAACTTAATTTCTAACACAAGCCTGCTAACAAATTGTTATGGATGCAGTTTGTAATAGAAGACAAAGCTGATTTTTTTAAATTATTAATTATGGCGCCACATCAGCTGTAATGTTCAGGATCAGTGCCTCGGGTCTCGTGTCATCAGTTCCACACAGACGTGAAACAAATAATTCACTGTGAGATCATGACTCCACAAGTTTGTGATCTCAGGAAACCAGTCAACCATTTTGGCACCAGCAAAGTGATTAAGTTTTGTTTTTGGCACACAGAAAGAGCTATGTGCATAGTTGGAAAACATAGGGACGTATAAAACAGACATATCATAATGTACAGTTTGTGTAATCTAAAAAAGAAAAAAGTCAAATTACCTCAAATAATTGGTAGATTATAAAACCTAAAGCAAAATTTTGTTTGAAAATAATTGGAAGAAATTTTGCAAACCCTAAAAATATTAAATATTTATATTCATAAATGTAAAATATTTGTGTCCTGAAAGCACAGAACATACATCTTTTGAGTATATTGTCTTTTGCACTCTGTTCTTGCTGGAAACTAAGTTTGGTTATTGATTTAAAGTCGTGATTTATAAAACTAAAATGCAGCTGGGTAAGTCTATAATTATCTTTACACATTTACACATCTTTACACATCACTAATGGAGTTGGCAAAGAGTAGACTCGAATTATACCTGACAAGGTATTTCTTTGCAATACTACTAATAATACCAATAATACTCAATCTGAGAGTTGAAATAAACGCTTCAATTTTCTACATTTTTTCTTGAACTGCAAATCTATTCTCCAAATGATAAATAAATTTGATGAGTTTGGGGGTTTTATATAGAACTCAAAGTGCTGGTACAGAAACACATTAAGAAAGAATTTTAAAAATGGTGAGTGTACTGAAGGGAATGAGTTGGAGGGCTCAGAACAGTGAATCAAGTTTCAGGTTGGTTAGTATTTTTCAGATGACTAGACTTTTTTAAAAAAAACTTCTGAAAGATTGTTTTATTTGTTTTAGGTCCCGAGGGGAAGAGAAGGATTCAGGTGTTCTAGGAGGAGGAGTTAGAGGAGCAGCAGTGGAGAGTGGGCAGGCAGGAGAGTATCTAGGTGGGTGGATGTTGAGTGTGGGCACATCTATAGAGTTTTTTATAGACTGATGGTCTGATCATGAGGAGATCAGTGTTTTTAGGAGGTCCAGCAAGTTTCACAGGGAGTATTATAAAGACAGAATCACAGGTAAGTATGTTTCAAGGTTACACATGAACTAAAGGAAAGAGGCCAAGTCTCAATGTAACAACTCTAACCCAGTTTAACTAACAGGTGTGTCATTAGTGTTAATGAGCTGCAGGTTAGATTCAAGTACCTGCATGAAAAACTGCTGCTCCACCTGTGAATCTGGGATCTGGGATAGAGCGACAGCTTGGAATACTGACATGAAATATTTACTAGCAAAACCTAAATAGGTAACAAGAGTTGCTGTGGGTGAAATTACATGATTAAATAAAGGCTTTGACAATTCCTGTTAAGGTTTTAACTCCACTTCTCACCCAATAGACACCAGTCCCCAGCGACCCTGAGCAGGAACAAGCAGGTACAGAAAACATATAGATAGACTGGATGATTGACAGCTGCTGGTGGATTAACTAGAAACTTGTAACACTTGCTGGAGATGCTAGAAAGTCTTTCCATAGAAATCATCTAGTATTTACTCACACAGAAAAAGTTCTGATACTTCTGCCTTCATCTTAAATCTTTCTGACAACAGTCAGATAAGAGTTTTATAATAAATTTAATCTAAACTGGAACGTAACTGCCTGCACAGATGGACACCTCTTCTCAAAGTTAGTAAATATTTTGACTCTGAACTCTCTTTTTTACTGAAACTAAACTTCTTTTTAATTACATGTCAGTTTTGTTTAGACTTCATTAAAATCATAACTCGGCAAAAGGGCTTCTGCAATGTGCTGGTTTAAAGTTTTTGTTGTTGAAAAAGGTAAAAAAGGAGGAAAAGACTGTCCATTACAGGAAGGTAGCACCCTTTTTGCTTTATGTCAATATGTCTATAGCTTGCATACAGACCTATACCACACAAGCTTTAAATAATAAGTAGCATGGGATTAAATCCATAATAGTTTAGGATCTAGATGGAAAAAATCAATGATTCAATCACTTTTCTTTGAGTTTATTCAAGCACAACTTCTCTGAGTAATCATGAAATTCATAAAATCAACTTTTTGGCGTGTTTTTTAGAAGTACTTTGTCTTTTTTAGTTGAAAAACTTTTTATTTTGGCCAAAACTATGTCATAATCCCTCTTTTCTCTCTCACCTTATCACTTACTCTCTCCATGTTTTGTATCATTCTTTACATATCAGTCTGGATTGTTCAGCTAATGATGAACGACCATGTTGCTGGAAGCCAAAATGGGCCCTCACTGAGACCACACAAATGCCAAGCTTTAAATACCTTTCCAGAAAGATTCATTACAGTAATTAAAGTTCTGTTTTTTTCACATTCGTTCACACAAGTCATTCTCTGCAATCATCCCTAGACTCTCAACAGAAGCTCAGAATCGGAGTTGTTCTGCTGGCATCAGTCGTGGGCGGCTAGACTGGGTTTTTCTATTTTTATCGGGGTGGACATCAGCAGCTTGGATAATCAACTCCAACAGATTGCTCTCTGAGAAACAAATTGCTTCATCTAAGCATGAAAATGATTGAGCAAAAAGGCTGACAAACACGGCAGAGTGCATTCATCAAAGCTGTTTACATGAAACACAAATCACGGCTGCTGGATCCACTTGAAAAATTGCTTTGTTATTGTTACAATTTATCATTGACATGTTATATTTACTATAAAACAAATCTGTCAGATGGTAGTCAAGATGGATTCAACAAGTCAATTATTACCGACGAATAAGTGTGCAGTGAAATCTGAGGTATGTGGGGGCACATGGATCAAAGCACAATCAGGTTTCTCACATTATGATCAAATCAAAATAAAAGTTTGAGGACACGGGCCCTTGTTCAGGTTTGATATCTGTTTATTTTAATAGCCTTGACAAAATGTTTTCCTTCATTGATAGGTGACAGATTAAGACAAGAATAGGATACATTTATTTGGAAATATATCACTTATGCATCAGTAGAAACCGATAGGTCATTGATTAACTTAAGTAGGAAAAAAAGTTTGACATCATATTAGCTCTTAACCCAGCAGAGCATTTCTATACAGATTTGACCACATTTATTTTGAACCTTCCACAATAACCAAAAACTCTCTCCGTTCCAGTTTTGTCTCATCGGTTAGTCAGTCAGTAGCTGAACCTGCTTCTTGGTCCTGCTTCTCCTTCAGGGTTGCAGGGAGCTGGTGTCGATCTCCAGCAGTCACTGGACGAGAGACAGAGCTACACCTGGACAGGTCATCAGTCCATCACAGGACCACGTGTAGACAAACAACCACTCACAAAAACACTCACACCTAGGGACAATTTAGAGATACCAATTAACTTCAAACATGTTTTTGGTCTGTGCAGCCCACTTGTCTCATCAGTTCAAAGGATATTTTCCCCAAAACTTTGGAACTTGTCAATATGCATTTTGTTTAAATTCAATCTGGCTTGATTTTTATTTTATTTTATTTGAGTCAGTCAGTTTCTGTCAGTTGTGGTGTGATCAGAAAGTGACATCTTGACCTTGAAGCTTTACTTGACTGGTTTTGGATGATTTCCTTGGCTGTCCTTTTAATCAGTCTGATCAAGCTGATGTTGTATTTCCAGTTGTATGTATTTGCTGGGAGGTCAGCTACCATCCATAAACATTAGACTTATTAATAATTCTAGGTTGTGGTCACAGGAATATGAAGCTAACTAGAGATGGTCTAGTAGCCTTTAACTTTAACATAAATATCTTCCTCTGAGCTCCTGGTCTTTGCTTTATCTGGTCCATGTTCAGTGTGGTGCAGACAGTGATACCAAACTACCCAAGATCCTGTTTGTTTTCTTTAAACAGACTGAATGGCTGATGCAAAGCTTGAAGGCACCTGGTGTAACACTCAATCAAATGCACAGGACACACAGGGACATAAGTGGTGTGAAAAGATTTAATGATTTCTGGCAGAGTGAGACATCAGCAACACATGATCTCTGGTCAGGTGGGAATTCACTCAAATCTGCAACAAGAGAGCACTGATTAGAAATCGTATTGATCTTTGACTGTGAGATGAGAAGTTCCAGGTTATGATCGACTGGTGGAATGCAGGAGTGCGACATGTGGACCAGGTAGGTAGTGAATTCTCTCTTTCCTTTTCAGGTTGGATTCTGGATCAAGCGAAGGACAAAACAACGCTCAGGAAGTGACATGAAACTGCTGTCAAAAACTACAACTATGGCTGAACAGATGTTGATTTATGACAGAAGGTTAAATATTTAGTTTGAGACATGACTATAATGTAGAATTAATGGTCTCTTAGTAATTAAAGGTCTCAACCACCCCTGATTTGTTTACAGCCTCCAAAGGAAACTGGCTGACATCCAGGGTTATTGGTTCAATCCCAGCTTGACCCACTATCCCCAAGGAATCCCTTAAAAAATAAATTGTTTGTCTGACTGGATCCTTCAAGAAAATGTGTTTACACTGTTTTAGCAAATCTATATAAAATAAAAAAAACAACAACTCACAACTTAAAAAACCCTTTCATTCTAAAGGAGTGCAGGTGTTTACTGGACATTTTTAACTGAATCATTTTCAGGAGAAATAAAGCACTATTCCAATGAGCTGTAAGAATCCCAACAAATTTGAATTGATCTGTTGTTCAGAGTATGGAAGAATACTTTTAAACATGTTAGAATGAGAGCTTGCAACATGCTTCAGGTTTCTAAAGTTGCATTTAAACAAATGATTTTGTTTTATTCTGCGTCTACAGATACAGGCTCAGCAGAAGTATTTCCCAGCATTGAGGACAGCAGTAATTTGAACCACACTTCAATCTCCACATGCAGATGTGTAGCTCTGAATTTGCAGTGAACATCCACCACCCTTACTGCTTCCTGCAGAGCCTTGTTATTAAACTACTCTGCAACCCTTTGATGAAAACCCGCCTCCTGCCACAGACGAATATTTAGGATTTTGACTCATTGTATTAGTCCAGATAACCTGGTGCTATTTTTCTTATGTTTTTATATTACATATTGATCTTATTTAGATTTTTCTCCAGTTATCTCACTTCCCATTTGAACCATGAGAGTTTACATTTGTGAAAACATTCCTACAAAAAAGAACCTTAACCTCAGATAAAACTGGATCAAAACAGACAACCAGGTCATCAGAACTACTTAAAGAAGATAGGAAGACTGATGTCTGCATGTCTAGGTCCAAAACTCAGGACAATCAAAATGCCTTTTATTGCTTTAAAGGTCTGCTATGTAGAAAATAATGACTTTCATTTCCAACACCAGGTGAGAGTAATGAGCTAAATCAGAACCCGGTCACTTCCAATAACCACCACAGGGGGGCAGAAATGAGTATTATTCATCACTCTGTGTGATGGAATGTGCCTTGAGCAGCAGATCAGGAGCTCGGCCAAAAACTGGCTTATACTCACTCTAGTGGTGGAAAAAAGTACTACAAGTTTGTCGAACTGAAAAAAACCCCAGGAAAAATAAAATCAAAATAAATCACAAATGGAATTATGGCAAACAACATGTTGTTTAACTCTCTAATTATGGAGTTGCTTTATTTTTCAAAAGCACAATATTGAAATTGGTACATATTATGCCTTTAATCGATGCTCGTGAGAGTTTAGAACAAAATCTACCCACAAACTTGAATGAACTCAATTATAAATGTAAAGAATGTTGAATGTAAAGAATCATGATAGTATGTTTTCATGGTTTGAAATCTTACAATACATTTACTCTACACACTGAGCTGTCACTCTAAACCTTTGTATGAAATTACATGCACATACATTCCTTGTATCTATCCAAGCAACAAATATTATCTTTTTTCCCCTTGAATTTTGCAGTTTTTCTGCCAAGAAAAGGTTTACAATATCCTGGAAAGTAATCTTTTGTGTGTCTGGCATTTTTTTGAACGAGCCAGCAATTGTAGAATCCTGACATCTATTTACATTTCATAACAAAAGCAAAAGAGACAAGACATACCGCAAAAAACACCATAGCGATGAAGTCATGGTTATTCATCTGGTATGAATCACATTTGAATTTGATTAGAGCGGCTTTCCAACTTATTTCCTACCAACTGTCAACAACTGGCATCTCTAACCATGTGAACATGTCCTCAAGTTTAGCCACAAAGCTTTGTGAATCACCAAACATTTTCTAAACATAAGCACTGAGGGAACAAAGCAGGACTTGCACTTTTCAGAGAGAAATGTTTCGAACAGTCATGCACTCTAAAATAACTTTTAAACAAATTCCTGATAAATTATATTTGTTATAAGACATCCAAAGATTGCTGTGTATCCTAACCATAACAATAGCTTGAGGGGGAAAATCTGAAATCAAATATGGTGTAGTCAAAGGAAAGTCTATAATGCTACTCAATCTTCACACAGATTTTCTATTCTTTTCTTCTCTATTGGTGCACTATGGAGGAGACAAGCTGCAGGTCTTTGGTTTCCTCTGCCTCCACTGTCTTTGAGTTTTTACACATGCTTTAACACCAGCCCACACAGAATCACATCCCAGAGCCTGAATCCAGAAGAATGTAAATGGCAGACTCAAACAACTATAAAAACACTTATGAAAGGAGACAGAAGGCTGAAAGAGAAGTGTGTTATAACAAAATAAACAAAAAAATGTTGATTTAGGAGACGGGTTTCTAGACAGCTCCAAAAAGTCTCCACAACAAGAGAGTCCTTCAGAACCAAATACAAGGTAAAATGACATGATTTCAAATCTACTATAACATACTGTATTTCTTTATTTCGGACTCAGTAAAACATCAATCTGGCCTGAATTCACTGAAGGATTGCACATCTATTGCTGGTACAAATTAGGGTTCATGCCTCCTTTTGATTTGCCAAACAGACGACATCACTCTACAATGGTAAAATGTGCACACATTTACGTTTGCAGAAAACCCCAACAATGTTTATTAATTCAACTAGTGCAAAAGACTTCTGAATCTCAAAGACCTGGGCTGTTTGCAACATTCATTGAGTATGAGATGTTTACCATTTCCAGAGAGCAGGTGTGGTTTGTGTCTTAGGAGAAGAAATTGAAGAAAAGGAGCAATCAGGTGCACTACTACTACTTTACAAAAAGAGTTCAGGCATCTTGGAAAAAGGTTAATTCAACATCTATTTCGCTGATAGGTGCTGGATCTCTAACATGACAATATTGCAGTGTTTTTAAAATTAATTTAATCAGGAAACATCTTATTTGTTGCCTTTCCTCAAATGACAATCTGAATATTACAGTTAAAAGAATGCCACATCCAGAGGTTAACAAACAGAAGCCAAAGTCATTATCTTGCTGGATGATTATTATTTTTTCTTAGCTATTTTAAAATCAACATGACTGAAATGCAGTTAATTCTATTGTTTGCCAGAGCTTTCTTTGGAGTTTACAGTCATCATCTGCTTAAGTGAGATTTTGTTCCACATTGTCTTTTTTCAAAACAAAGGCTTAGAAAATTGGCACAGAAATCAAAGCATGAAGTCAGTGATTTGGAGCATGGTGTGTGCACACACACTGCAGAAGTCTTCTGATTTCCCCAGTAACATTAAATCCTATTCAGCCAGACCAGCCATATTTTTGGGGTATTTTTTGTCCAAATGAACAACTTGGAAAGAGCCCAGCTGTTATCTTCATCAGGATTTAATGGCTCTGTGCTTGACAGTTTTAAGGTCCAAGAGGACAATCTTCTCATTAAAATAAGATTCATCGTTCCAGCCAACCCAGATGGCAGAATGCATACGATGCTTGTATCCTACATCATAAAAAGTGTAGTGTTTTTCCTTCAAACTGTTCTCCCCTTCAGGGTGTGAAGTCTTCTGAGGCTCAGTTTGGCAGAGACTTTGTAAATCAGATCCATATGTACCAAATGTCATTATAATTAAATTAATGGTAATTTTGTGCTGCCACAGAACAGAGAATGGATGCTGGGCTGTATGTTTTTTACTCAGGCAGGACAGGTTGGTTCATGTTACAGACAATCTTTTCCTAGTGTTAGTTGTATTTATTTGACTCAATTCATTTTTTATAAAGCAACAGTTCATAACAAAAGTCAATCCCTCATCCTGAACAGCATAAGGTGACAGTGGAAAGGAATGACTCCTTGAAGAAACCTCCAGCAGAACCACGACAAGAGACTTTCTGCATAAGCTGACAGGAAAAAAAACACAAACACAGATTAATTTGTGCCAGTTGTCCTTTCTATAGAAAATGAAACAGAGATAAAGTTAGTTGCAGCAATAATGAAACACAAAAATGGAGGGTAAAGAGAGACAGCAGAAGGAAAAAATGTGGTCAGTATGTCCCCCCCCGGCGGTCTAAGCCTATAGCAGCATAACTAAAGAGATGGATCAGGATAACATAAGCTAGCCCTGACTATAGGATTGTGCAAAAAGAACAAAAAAGAAAGTATTTTCTCATAAATACGTCTTCCTCAGTTCAACAGGAGAGGAGTCTGATAAATGAAAACTCGGCTTCCCATTTTACTTCTGGGATTCTAGGAACCAGAAGCAAGATATTTAATATAGGATGGATCTTGGTTATTAAGAGCTTTACATATGAAAAGTCAAATTTTAAGCTTTATTCTGGATTTCACAGGGAGACAATAAAGTGATGCTAAAACAGGAGAAATATGATCTCTCCTTCTAACTCTCATCAGAACTCTGGCAGCAGCATTTTGGATCAGCTGGATGCCTTTAACAGCACTATTAGAACATCCTGATAATAAAGAATTACAATAATCATGTTTAGAAGTAATAAATGCATGAACTAATGTTTCTGCATCACTTTGATTCAGAATGCTCCAAATTTTAGCAACGTTACTCAGGTGGAAGTAGGCCGTCCTGGTAACATGTTTTATATGAGAACTAAAGGACATGTCCTGGTCAAAGATAACACCCAGGTTCTTTACCTTCTTGTTGGAGGACAAATTAATGCCATGATATGATGAACTCTAAATCCTGACTGGAACTCTTCAAAAAGATTATTACTGTGTAAATGATCACATAACTGGTTTGCAACTATCTTTTCTAGAGTTTTTGAGATGAAGGGTAAATTGGATATAGGTCGATAAGCCCAGCTGCCACCGCTTTATCTCTGCCGTTGTGATTCCAACCGGTATCTGTCTTAATCAAGCTTCAAATTCAGTCTGTTTACTTTACCTGGCTCTATATTTGTTTCAACAAATATCATTTCATTGTTGAAAAAATCAAGAGAAACCAGTAAAATATAAAAATACTGGTAAAAAAAAAAAAACCTTCAGAGTTCAGGTTGGATTGTTTACAGGTTTGATTGTTCACTTTAATCTACATTTAACAGTTTGGTGTTGAAATTTATTAGTCAGCTGTTGGGGCCACAATGATCTATTTGTCTTATTCAGTGAATTTTTTCAGTTTTGACACGATGCAGAATCCTGCAGTGAGCTGCTCTGATCTGACTGACTGAAAAACCGTTACACTGGCAAACTGACAGACACAAACTGACACAGATAGAGACAGAATCAGCTGATCAGCTGGAACTTCGGCGCTCTGGTTTTCATCTGGTGCGCATTTTATATTTTGACAGTGTGTGCGGACCTGCGGACCACTTATGTGCACCCCTGAACATCAGCCAGATCTCTTCTCTCCACCGAGGAAAAGCGACGCCGATACAAATTCGCGTTTGCCTTCTCCTTCGGTCACTTTCCTTCTTAGCCAATAGTCCCTCTGCCGAACGTCCAGGAATTTTTTTTTTTCGTGGTAGGATCCACTTCCCGATAAGTGTCTCTCGGCCGTTTATTTGGATTCTCCGCCATGTCGACCTTCCCGTTCTGCCGGCTGCTACGAGACACTGCGTTCTATTTTTTATTATTTTTCTTGTTGTGATGTAAAAGACGTAATTTACTGTGCGCCAGCGCGGGAATGTCGCCGGTTGACATGCAAAGTAAAAATGAAATAGATTGAAAAATACCGTGAGATGTTTGAGGAGCCGATCGGCTTAATCTGCATTGTGTCATCTCCTCTGATAGTGGCTTGGCTGAAACGGACATTCACGGACATGTAAAAGTTCCGCACTCCAGCTTTAAGTAAAGGTTTAATAACAGCAACCTTAAAGGCCTTAGGCACATATCCACTCATTAAAGACATATTGATCATGTCCAATATCCAAGTGTTAATCAACAGGAAAACCTCTTTAAAGAGTCTGGTTGGAGCTGGATCCAACATACATGTAGATGGTTTAGAAGAAGCTATAGACAATTATTCAGGCCGGGAATTTTGATATCATCCCAGGCCACCACCACCCAATTATTGCAAAACGTAAGAGTGAGTTCGGATGTATGTCTATTGATGTAAGAGTGTAAAATAATAAAACAAAAGCTACACATGCATCCACACACAGCTTTTTCTGTTTCTTTCCTCTATGAAATAAATATTTTTGTTCTCCTGTAATAACCTACTTAAATCACATAAACTGAAATTATATTTAATCTACTACTAAACTAGTAAATATGCAGCCTACACATTTACCAGTTTATTAGTAGATTAAATAAAATAGGTCCCACCATCGTTCATCTAAACCTGAGACTGATGCTACAATGTGGTTATTACATGATGAAAAAGACCCTAAAATTACATTTAAGCCTATTTTCCCAAAATATGAGCTGTAGTAAGATCAAGTGAAGATGGTTATATGTACTGTGTCTTGTGTAGCACTACAACATGTAATGGCATATTATTGACCCATTTTAATAATAAAATATCATCAAATTGAAAATAACCCTTAATCCAGATCAATGTATGTAGCTGATAGGGCAAACTAATATTCATAATGGCTTTTTTACAACCATACATCTTGAAATTTGATTTTATTAAAGATTGAGATATTTAAGGCTGTTAAAAAAATAAAAACATCTATTTTTAATCCAAGAAATCTAGCATGAAAAACGTTAACAATGTGAATGAGAGCTTTTACAGTATAAGCTCTCATTCACACTAGTACGAGCCTCTCATTCACACTAGTATAAGCTCTCATTCATACCAGTATAAGCTCTCATTCATACCAGTATAAGCTCTCATTCACACTAGTATAAACTCTCACACAGACTAGTATAAGCTCTCATTCATACTAGTATAAACTCTCATTCACACTAGTATAAGCTCTCACTCACACTAGTATAAACTCTCACACAGACTAGTATAAGCTCTCATTCATACTAGTATAAACTCTCATTCACACTAGTATAAGCTCTCATTCATACTAGTATAAGCTCTCATTCATACTAGTATAAGCTCTCAGTCATACTAGTATAAACTCTCATTCATACTAGTATAAGCTCTCATTCACATTAGTACGAGCCTCTCATTGTCAGGTCTTGGGGGTTTGGTTGTTTTTTATGTTCTGTACTTTGGGTTTTTTTCAGTAGTTGTTTTTCCTTTTGTTCTCATTCGGTGTCTTAGGCTTTTATTTTCCTTAGTCATGTAGTTTCCTGTTTTGCTTTTATTTTGGTTATGTCTGTACTTCCTGTTCTCCTCATGTGTCATTCAGTATCTTGTCAGTTCAGCTTGTCTCTTCAGCCTAGTGTTTTTCCGTTCAGGTGTTTCTTGTTTCTGTGATTACTTCCTGTGTTTGTTTCTCCCCATGTCAGCAGATGTTTTGCGTTTGTCATCAGTTTGGTTTTGTATTTAAGTTCCTTGTGTTAGTTAGTCAGCGTCGGTTCGTTCTTAGCCCCAGCCTTAGTTCCTTGCTCTCAGTCCTTAGTCTCAGCTCTCTGTCTTCTTAGTCCCAGTCTTAGTTCCTTGTCTTCACACCTTAGCCTTAGCTCCCTGTCCGCCTAGTCCCTCTCATTCTCAGTCCCTCTTCACCTTGTTTAGTTCCCGTTTCACTCCGGTCACGTTTAATGGATTATTTTCAGTTTTGGATTATCTTCTTTCTTTCGTCTGGTCCCGTGATTCACCCTCAACCATGTAAGTTTGTTTTGCTTTATTATTAAACCATTGTGTGTTCCTTATCTTCGCCTCCCCGTCTCCTGCCTGCACTTGGGTCCAGCACTACACCTCCCTAATAGTAATTCTGACACTCATTCACACAGACTAGTGCAGCTTTTTTGGTATGTGTGAGGGAAATTTCAGGTGCATGTATGTGTGATTTTATAAATTTTGAGTATGCAAGAAAATATTGTTAGTGGTGTATGCATACTTTTAGTGGTGTGAGTGAGAGTGAAACATACATTTTGTCCTATACGGCACCTCATAGTGGGGTGATTGTGCTCTCATGCTCTCCTGCTGCATCTTAGTGAGCGTCATCGGGGCAGATGGTCTAATGAGCCGCACGACGGATGGTTTATTTAAGAATCAAGCTCCACCTGACCCGGTCACCAGCGGGCCATTTCGGCTCTCAGGCCACCAGGATTCCTCCCAGTATTACCGATGGTCAATTCGTGCCTGTCTCCTTCTAACTCTCATCAGAACTGTGGCAGCAGCATTTTGGATCAGCTGGAGGTCTTTAACAGAACTATTAGAACATCCTGATAATAAAGAATTACAATAATCAAGTCTAGAAGTAATAAATACATGAACTAATGTTTCTGCATCACTCTGATTCAGAATGCTTCTAATTTTAGCAACGTTACCCAAGTTCATAAAAATAATCACACAGATTACTTCTGGAAATATAACTCAGATTAGATTGAAAGGTCAGTTAGATCAGAAAAAAAATAGTCCTAGTCAGACACCTTATACATGCATTTGATTTAATATTTAAAAAGAATCACAAATAAGAAAGTGTAGAAAAACTGTCTGTAGTTTGGAAGTTCCTTGATTCCTCTCTAATGTTCACAACAAATGTTTTCTTTGGCAAATCTCCAAGAGAAAATATTTGAATTAATCAAAGTAATATATTAAACTTCTTCAGCTTCTCAAAACTGACACTAATTGCTGTAGAAAACTTTACAGCATCAAGCGGTGAAGTACAGTGAAACCTCGCGGACACTGAGGGGACCAGATGTTTTGTCCAATATGGTGGGGTGTCTGCCCCAAAAGGGTAGTGTGTCCGGGTGTCCTGTCATCTAGGAATGTCTGCAAACCATTGTCACGGACATTTCCTCGACACATCAGCTTATTTTATGAACTAGCGCATGATCAAATCTCCTTCTGTATATGTCTCAACTTTGAATAAAATGTAATGAATGCTTGTCAGTTTTTTTTGTTTGTTTACCATGAAAATACTCATGACCAACGTTTACATTGTTTAAGCACGAGAGAAACTGGCATCATGCTGAAACTGTCACTTACAAAAAGAGTCCAGTGTCGTCTGCGTGGCGTTGCACCTCTTGGTTACCAGTTGCCTGTTCAGCGCGTGGCGAATTCCAGTAATCTGGTAGACAAGATTTGTGTTCCCTGAATCCACCAGGTAGCGCAGCAGGTTAATGGCACATGTAATGGCTTGAGAGCAGGCGCTAATGTCTGGTGGCGGCAGCTCAGGGTCCACCTAGTCTGTGTCCTCCGCATCTGATGTGCCACACACCTGGTCAAGCAGGCACTGCTCCCAGCCAGCATCCAGCTCCTCCACTGCAGGAGCGTTGATGTCAGTGATTACTGTCTGTTACCGTGGTGAATTTTCACTGATTTACTTTTTTGGATGGACAAAAAGTGTCCGTTGTCCTGAAAAGCGGGGTGCCCGCTGCAGAGGGGTTATATAAGTAGTAAAAATGCTTCTCTCTCCCTCTCCCGAAGGGTGTCGGCAGGGCGGGGTTTCACTGTATTACCCTTTTAAAAATTACTTTTTCACAAAAATACACAGATTGACAAAATCTTTTAGAGTATACTATTTTGATATTGTTCATGTCTTTCACTGAGTCAAATTTAAAATGTATATTTAGCATGTTATTATAATTTTCCTAATAAGGATGAGAAGAATCGTGATTCTCGGGTTCTTAACCGGTTGTTTAAAGTTGTGAGTGAGTTTCAGAGGTTTCAGAAACTTGAAGTTCTTCTGAAAGTTGCATGTTTTCAGAGTGTCATGGGCCTGAGGATAGAAATCTACCAGCCTGACACGGCATAATTTGTTTCAGAAAATATTTGACACTCGGTAAGATTCAGGATCTCGCAGACCTCTGTTGATTTTGCTATAAATTGCTTTTTGTGAGACAAGCCCCAAGCTCCATTACCCTCGGTGGAAAACCATCTAATGCAAGGAGTTGTCACCTTGAGGCTGATGTGTTCTCACGACTGACTGACTGACAGCGTTCCCTCTCTCTGTCTCTCTGCCTCTCTTTATCTCCTGCTTCCATCTCCCCCAGCCGCTCACTGTGCAGTCTGTTGAGATCATACTGCTCCTGCAAGCATTTGTGATTTTCAATCGATTTCAAGAACACCTCCTCTCAGTGTTGTCAGCCTGTCAGTCCTCAGGACACCCACTGCTGAAGGGAGAAGAATCGCAATTCATTAGGGACACAAACTACAATTCACTAACATACAAGTCTGAATAACACTTGTTATGACCACCTCCTGTTCACAACTGGCTGTAAGCTGGAAAAACAACTAGAATTAAAGTGCTAACAGTGTTTGTTTTATGGAATCTCATCATATTGAAAGAAATCCCTGATTATTTGTCATAAGAAGATACCTGTACGTCCAGTTCTGTATTACACAGTTATTATTTCCTTTATGCACTCTAATTATTATCAATATTATCATTATTTTACATGCCGTTCTGACTATCTAAAGCAACAAAGTGTAATTACTAAACGTTTTTTTGAAATCTTTGTAAGGTATCGATAAAAAACCAAAAACCAATGAACAGATTAAAGTTATTCATTAATTTAAAGTTATTGTTGTAAGAATGTAGTATTTAAAGTTATTCAAACTAAAAAGGATAAAGCTGTATGTTGCAACACTGTAAAATGAAAGAAATAACTTCACAGAACTTAAAGGTGGTATATGGAACAAAGCTCTGTGTTAGCTTAGCAGCTAATGAAAACGTTTCCACACAGAACTTGCTCGTCACATGGGAAACTCCAGGGAAAACCCTCTATGGCAAGCGAATAAGGTATATAATCACCACATTTACCCGGTGCTTCCAGCTACTTGACCTGCAGACTTGACCTGCAGACTCCACAGTACCAGCCTCGCCGTGCTGGATTATTTAGTATTAGGCAACCCAAAATGGTGCCAGCTGCTCTGCCAGCTATTGGCTGGTAGATATAAACAAAATGCCAACGTCGTGCCTGTCAAAATTAATGTTTTATAATATTTTACTTAAAATATAATTTTTAAAGAAAATTGTGTATTATCATTCTACAACCCTCTAAACACCCCGTGGAGGCAATATTTTATTTAAAATATTGCTTTTTAGGAAAATATTCCATATACCACCTTTAACGTGATTATTAATAACTTTCAATAAACAGGCAATTTCTTTAATTGTAAGAAACTAAATGTGTCTTTAACTCCATCCAGTTATGATGGGTGATGTTGACTGGATAACAAACTAGTTGCTAGTTTAGATAATGATTGTATTTTTCATTATTAAAGAACTTAAAATTTCTGTGAAAACGGTTATGAACAACTAATAACATTAGTTTTAGAAATGATTTGATTAGTTCTGACTGGTGACTAACTAGCTGGGCTAGTTATTAGCTAATGACTTGTCAAGACCAAAATTTATTTCTGCTATCTGAAAACAACTTTTATATTAAAAAGTCATACTGGTTTATACAAACACAATATCATTAACTTTACACTGCCATAATTTTCACATCATATGAGTTCTTGTATACATTTCTATGGGTAGTTGCAGAATAAATTAGCAGTGAGTCTAGCTAGCTGTTCAGATTCAACAACACTTCCAGTAGGAATTTCATAATATTTCAGCAAGATATCCTCATAATGCAAGACTATAGTGAAATATAAAGAATAACAAAAAATATATATTTTTTAGAATAGATATTTTTGTAATAATCTACTTTGTTTCTGGGTTTACTTTGACTATAACCTTGCACTGCGAGATGGGTTCTCACAAGATTTGGAGGTTTCCAAACTCACGAAAATCCATCTTGTACTGCTTCAGCAAAGCCGTCTATTTTGGTCCAAAAGTTATCAGACCAATCATGTGTTAGCATTGTGCTTTGGGGCGGTGTTCAGGTATGACTGGCAGCAAGTGCCCAGGTAGGCAAACCAAAACAAACATGGCTGCGCCGGTGGATGTACGCATAAAAGCAGCTATTAAATCTGTTTTAGGAGAACTAGAGACGATTTCTTAATTGAAAAATGAGCAAAGGTAAGAACTTTGGGCTTTTCTTAGTGGTAACGATGTGTGTGCTTTACTCCCGAATGGATTAGCAAGAGCTTGACTTACTGTGATTGGCTAAAGACAAATCAAGGCAGACACTTGCTGGCTCGTCCTCCAATCAGCTTAAATTATTATACCAGATGTCCCTCCCTTTTGTAGACGGTTTGAAATGGAGCGGTTCCAGATGTATGTGTGTCCCCAACTCGACAAGAGGTGGGGCTACACATAGATCTGGCAGAGCCAGGTTACTTTGACTAGCAATTGGCTCATCAGTCCATTCAGAGCTAATCTCTGTTTCTCCTCACTAAGTTTACTCAAAGAGCTCTCCAATATATTCATTGTTTCTATCTTTACAACTGAATCCCACTTCAGAAGGTCCTCTACATTAAAACTCCCAGGAACACTACTAAAACTGATATATTTTTAACTGACTCCATATAATATTAAACAAGGGCTTCACAAACTTTTGTAAAGAAGTGGTTAAAATATTTAAGTCTGGCACAACTTTGCCATCTGCTGGTGGAAATTTCATATCTGCATTAATCACATAAAAGGTAGCAATGTTGTCGCTTCAGGCAGAGAACCAATATATTATTGGCTGTTAAGATTATAATTATACTGAAAATCTATTAAAGAAAAATAGTTTTAGGCTATTTCTTTCTGACTCCATACAGCAACTTATTTTTTCTTAGCTTCTCTTTAAATTATAAAAACGTTCAGCTTTAAATACAACTTGCGGAAAAAAGCCTCCTAACCTTCAGAAAGCAGATCAGAAACACTTCACTTAAACATTTCATTTTATCCTTTTTGCCAGTTTTTCCTTGAAAAAAACCCCCTAATCTCAATAATTAAAATTTCAATTTAGCAATGAAAAATATCTCGACTACAATTGGGGAAATCCAGGTTGAAGTCAACATAGAGGCTGCAGATGCTGAAGCACAAGTCTTGCAGGCGTGACTGGCCAAATCTTGACACACATTATTTAAGCTCCCAAACTGTTGCAGTACTCCAGTGTTTTTAGCTTAAAGCACATTTAATGAAAACAGAACAGTGCAACAGCAGCAATGGTACAGATGTTTAGTCTGTTTAAAATGTTCATTATTCATCTTCTTCTAACATGGTTTACCAAAAAGTTGGAGACTTAAAGTAAAGCAGATGCATCATCATCATCAATTTATTTATAAAGCACATTTAAAAACTGCAGTGACACAGACCAAAGTGCTGTACACAAATAAAAACAACAAATACAGAGATAAAAATAAACATGCTATAGAAACAAACATAAAAAACAATAAAATAAGCTCAGCAAGGTTAGACTGCCCCAACAGAGTTAAAAGCCTGAGAATAAAAGTAATTCTTTAAACGGATTTTAAAATTACTAAGAGATGGGGCGAATCTGACCGTCAGGGGGAGCTGGTTCCATAAGCTTGGGGCGCAAACTGAGAACGCCCGCTCACCGCGCTCCTTATAGCGGGCTGGATGAACCTGCAGCAGGTGCTGCTCAGAGGACCTCAGGGAACGCCTTGGGACATAAGGACAGAGAAGCTGCGCTAAGTAGGGTGGCCTGAGCGCGTGCAAAGATTTAAAAGCAAATAAAAGGATCTTAAATTTAATCCGATAGCGGATTGGCAGCCAGTGCAAGTTGGCCAGTACAGGGGTGATATGTTGCTTCAAAGTAGTCCCAGTTAAAAATCATGCTGCAGCATTTTGTACTAACTGGAGACGAACTATTGCAGATGAAGGAGCACCATATAACAGAGAGTTGGCATAATCAAGGCGTGATGTCACAAACGCTTGGATGACTGAGTGAAGATCTTTTCTCCTCAAAATGGGTTTTAGCTTGGTCAGCCTACGGAGGTGGAAAAAACAGGATCTAACAACCTGGTTAATCTGGTTAATAGATGCATTGATTTTAATCTTCTAAATGTAATTAATCAAAAACAAAAGAACACAACGTGTCATTAGTTGAGCTACATTTTTTTCTATCTTTTGTATTATTTGATCATTTGAATTTGATAGCAGCAACATTCTAAAACTTTTGGATCTCCAGTCATCTTTTACTTACACGCTCCAAGAAAATCCTTCTCTGAGAGTGAAAGATTCCTTTCCTTCATATGAATTCTTGTTTTTTGTTGTTTTTCTCAAGGTTTGAGAGGATTAGTGAGCAAGAAGATCCTTTTTTCACATTCTGCTTCAGAAAAATCCTTCCCTTGTAAATGAAGTAAAGTGTGGTTTGCGATTGGCTCAAGGAAATACAACAGTTTTCTAACAAAGTAAACATTTGGGTAACAGCATGTGCTTTTTCCAAAACCCTGTATACACTGTTTAGGATCATTGGGATCGTCATGGTCTTGTAAGTTTAACCCGCAGAACCCACGAATGCTGGTGTCTGAACGGTGTGTTCATGAAGGTTTTAAAGTTTCACTTTCATTTTAACTCAGAACTGCTTGAAAAATTAACGTTATTATTTTCTTTGTTGTTTTTTTAAATTATTTCTCCAGATATACAGTGGGGCAAAAAAGTATTTAGTCAGCCACCAATTGTGTAAGTTCTCCCACTTAAAAAGATCAGAGAGGCCTGTAATTTTCATCATAGGTATACCTCAACTATGAGAGACAAAATGAGGAAAAAAAATCCAGAAAATCACATTGTCTGATTTTTAAAGAATTTATTTGCAAATTATGGTGGAAAATAAGTATTTGGTCAATAACAAAAGTTAATCTCAATACTTTGTTATATAGCCTTTGTTGGCAATGACAGAGGTCAAACGTTTTCTGTAAGTCTTCACAAGGTTTTCACACACTGTTGCTGGTATTTTGGCCCATTCCTCCATGCAGATCTCCTCTAGAGCAGTGATGTTTTGGGGCTGACGCTGGGCAACACAGACTTTCAACTCCCTCCAGAGATTTTCTATGGGGTTGAGATCTGGAGACTGGCTAGGCCACTCCAGGACCTTGACATGCTTCTTACGAAGCCACTCCTTCGTTGCCCGGGCGGTGTGTTTGGGATCATTGTCATGCTGAAAGACCCAGCCACGTCTCATTTTCAATGCCCTTGCTGATGGAAGGAGGTTTTCACTCAAAATCTTACGATACATGGCCCCATTCATTCTTTCCTTTACACGGATCAGTCGTCCTGGTCCCCTTGCAGAAAAACAGCCCCAAAGCATGATGTTTCCACCCCCATGCTTTACAGTAGGTATGGTGTTCTTTGGATCCAACTCAGCATTCTTTCCCCTCCAAACACGACAAGTTGAGTTTCTACCAAAAAGTTCTATTTTGGTTTCATCTGACCATATGATGTTCTCCCAATCCTCTTCTGGATCATCCAAATGCTCTCTAGCAAACCGCAGACGGGCCTGGACGTGTCCTGGCTTCAGCAGGGGGACACGTCTGGCACTGCAGGATTTGAGTCCCTGGCGGCGTAGTGTGTTACTGATGGTAGCCTTTGTTACTTTGGTCCCAGCTCTCTGCAGGTCATTCACTAGGTCCCTCCGTGTGCTTCTGGGATTTTTGCTCACCGTTCTTGTGATCATTTTGACCCCACGGGGTGAGATCTTGCGTGGAGCCCCAGATCGAGGGAGATTATCAGTGGTCTTGTATGTCTTCCATTTTCTAATAATTGCTCCCACAGTTGATTTCTTCACACCAAGCTGCTTACCTATTGCAGATTCAGTCTTCCCAGCCTGGTGAAGGTCTACAATTTTGTTTCTGGTGTCCTTTGACAGTTCTTTGGTCTTGGCCATAGTGGAGTTTGGAGCGTGACTGTTTGAGGTTGTGGACAGGTGTCTTTTATACTGATAACGAGTTCACACAGGTGCCATTAATACAGGTAACGAGTGGAGGACCGAGGAGCCTCTTAAAGAAGTTACAGGTCTGTGAAAGCCAGAAATCTTACTTGTTTGTAGGTGACCAAATACTTATTTTCCACCATAATTTGCAAATAAATTCTTTAAAAATCAGACAATGTGATTTTCTGGATTTTTTTTCCTCATTTTGTCTCTCATAGTTGAGGTATACCTATGATGAAAATTACAGGCCTCTCTGATCTTTTTAAGTGGGAGAACTTACACAATTGGTGGCTGACTAAATACTTTTTTGCCCCACTGTATTGGACCTGAGAATGTATCAGTGTATGTTAGATCACAAAATGCTACATTAGAATTTGGTTTTACTCACAGTCTTTATTCCTGAGATGTGCTCCTGGCCTTAAATTTAAATTTAACTTTTTTTTTTTTGTCCAAAAACACAAAAAATGAGTGATTTTCAGTTTTTAGAGCTTTAATGGCAGATAAAAAGTTTCATTTTGTATGTTCCAAAAATAAACTCAAGAGTTTTAAACATCAGATGACAAAACAAGGAGGAAATGTGATCAGAGACAATAATTTTAGTCTAAAATCACAGCAGTCACAGACCTTTGGATTTAATTTTAGACTGTTTAATCCAACGTCTAAATATTTAATTTAAAATAAACTCAAGTCTTTTAAATAAAATTGAACAGAAATGCACTTATTAGGTGTGAATTTACAAGATAAAATCACACAACAACTCTCACAGAATAACACATCAAATTTAAGATTTGATCATTTACCTATCATTGTACTCATGTTGGCAGTTTTCATTTCAACAGGCAAATTACCTAGTTGTAATTTATGTTATATTAAACAATCCCAGGAAAATTATAACAATCAACTCAAGTTAAAGATGTACATATTATTGGAGCAGGAATCACAGAAAGCATCAAGATTTTTTTTAACTTAATGAACCAAAAAATGTTACAAGAACTCGTCACAGTAAAGCAGAACAAACAAACACCAATAACATAAAGAAGGAATTTAACTACTGAAGGAAAAAAAAAAATCAAGCTCATGAAACTTTCTTTTAACTCATGGAAACATATAATTTCATTGATACATTTTAAACTGAAATGTTTTCAAATGTGAAGCTGTTCACTAACAAATGTTGGAAGACCTGTTGAGATTTGTCTTGTGGAGAGTGTTACATTTCTCTCAGCCGGTGTCACCAGAACAAACAGTGTTATTACTAGATGTCGATGGAGGCTTCAGTTGTTTAATGTGTGTGTGACCTAAACTGGAGTCTGAAACCTTCGTAACTGAAAGAGACATTTTTACCATTTCTTTCTCCAAAACATCAGAATAATATTTATTGGCAAAGTACAATACACTGAAAAATTTGTCTCCGGCTGTTGGAGGCTCTCAAGACCAGTTATTTACAGATATTACAAAATATCTAGATAGTGATCAGGGCAAATAAGTAAACAAGGCAGACAGAAGGAGCTTTAATCACAGGGACCAGTCAGCTGTTTGGAAGGGTGAACACCTGAAAGGGTTTGAGGGATCAGCTGACATTTTTCTTGACCATTTTCAGGTTCTTGGATGGCATGGATGATTCTCTCTGCACCAAACCAAATCTGTGATGGAGAAGCAGGTTCACTTACTGCTGTATACTGCTGTATATATTCAGTTACTGCTGTATATTGCTGTATATATTCAGTTACTGCTGTATATTGCTGTATATATTCAGTTACTGCTGTATATTGCTGTATATATTCAGTTACTGCTGTATATTGCTGTATATATTCAGTTACTGCTGTATATTGCTGTATATATTCAGTTACTGCTGTATATTGCTGTATATATTCAGTTACTGCTGTATGTATAAACTGTGTATCAGCAGTTTTTTGGCAGAACACACTTCCTCAGTTGCTGAAGGAAGTTCCTCCTCTAAATCAGAATCAGAAAGACTTTGTCATTACACATTATGTGTCATTACACATTAAGTACAACCAAAATGGTTGGAAGAAATGTTTTCACTCTGGGTGAGTTTACAAAAACCCCCTCCCCTGGAGAAAACAAATATGTGACACTGCGATGAGGTCTATTCAGTAAAGTTTTTTACAATAATTTAAAGACCAACTCCGATCATCTTTTGAGCAATTTTAAAGCGTCTCAGTGGTTTTGATGACGATTAAGATGTTTTTACCCAAAATCACAAATCCTGTGCTGTTTTCCAGGATGTAGTTTCTGCATAGTGCCAGTAGCTCATTAGCAATTCGACTCTGCACTGTGGGTGGAACTGTTGGAACGGAGAATCCCCTGCCCCTCCCCGTCACATTTTTGTGTCTCCTACTGATTCACCGATTTTGTTTATAGTTGGGGTTAGGTTAGGTTAGGCTAGGCAAGGTTAGGCTAGGTTAGGTTAGGTTAGGTTAGGTTAGGTTAGGTTAGGTTAGGTTAGGTTAGGTTAGGTTAGGTTAGGTTAGGTTAGGCTAGGCAAGGTTAGGCTAGGCTAGGTTAGGTTAGGTTAGGTTAGGGGTGGGGTTAGGGTTAAGGTGTAGGGTAAGGGTTAGGTTAGGGTTAGGGTTATGATTAGGTTGGGGTTAGGGTTATGGTTAGGTTGGGGTTAGGGTTAGGGTTATGGTTATGGTTAGGTTAGGTTAGGTTAGGTTAGGTTAGGTTAGGTTAGGTTAGGGGTGGGGTTAGGGTTAAGGTGTAGGGTAAGGGTTAGGTTAGGGTTAGGGTTATGATTAGGTTGGGGTTAGGGTTAGGGTTATGATTAGGTTAGGGTTAGGGTTAGGGTTAGGGTTAGGGTTAGGGTTATGGTTAGGTTAGGTTAGGTTAGGTTAGGCTAGGTTAGGCTAGATTAGGCTAGGTTAGGCTAGGTTAGGTTAGGTCAGGTTAGCTTAGGTTAGGGGTGGGGTTAGGGTTAAGGTGTAGGGTAAGGGTTAGGTTAGGGTTAGGGTTATGATTAGGTTGGGGTTAGGGTTATGGTTAGGTTGGGGTTTAGGGTTTGAATGTAGAAATTCTCAGAAATGCAACTTTGAGCTTAATTTTCTCAACATATGTCCTCTAGCATCAGAAAAAATTCCACAATAACATGTTAACAACACAAGAAACTTGATTTTCATCAGAATCAAATCCAAAATAAAGCGCTTTTCCAGCAAAAGTGCAATTCAAAGTGCTTTACAAGATAAAAACATGAATAACCCCACAAATGTCAATCCCCCCCACCCTACACACCAATATAGAACTGGTCCCCCCAACCCTGCAATGGGTTTTTCCAAGTCATTTCCCCAACCTTACTGCAACATGGCTTTTAGGGCTCCCCCACTTGTCCCATTTTAAAACCACTTTGAGTGCAGTGTATAAAGTTCAATGTGGATATGTTTTTGAGAGGAATGTGAAAAATCGTCTACTTGAGCAAACAATCTCAGTCCGCAGATTTTGTGCGTCAGGATAACCCTCAACTGTCTTTGACTTCAATAGCCCCAGATCAGGGGAAGAGGACAGGGGTAGTGTGTCCTGTCAGCATGATCCTCAGGGGAGTTTTGAGTTGTGTGGCCTCCAGGCCCGCCAAAATAAGATAAGACAGATTAGAGCAGACTGGGGAAATTTCAACAGCCTTGAGTCCTTTTGATCTCTCGAATGGCGGATCCAAACAGCCGAATGAAGCTGAATTACAGTAAAACAGCCAATCACTTCTCCACGCTGAGCCGATCCTGCTGCTGCACCAATCTTTCCAGTGAGATCCAACACCGTGCCCAGTCTGCAGTTCTACTCCAGAATCACATCCAGTTTGTGATCCAGATCCCCAAATCTTGTAGTCTCTCTGTTGGGTCATTCTGAGGATGGTGAAGATGTTGTTCTCCCATTTTCTCATTTTGAATCACATAACTGACCCGATCCTTCATGTAAATGAGACAATTCCACTTTCCTTTTCAGAACTATTTCAGCCCACAGTAAGGTGTGAGCTAACGATGAGCTCATAAATATAAGCAATTGCTGCATTTTAAATCTGTTTGAATGAAAACTTAATTGGCTGATTTTGTTTGCTGAAGAGTGTATGTGAACACCACATCTCTGTGTGTGTGTGTGTGTGTGTGTGTGTGTGTGTGTGTGTGTGTGTGTGTGGGTTTGTATTTCTGACCTCCTGGGGACCCGTTTCCTGACTTTTACTATCTTTCTGGGGTCCGAGGGTTCTTGTGGGGACCGAAGCCTGGTCCCCATGGGGGGGAATCCCCTTTTTAGGGTTAGGGGTTAGGTTTATAGGTATGGTGTGAATAGAGTTTTAGTTAGTCTTAGGGTTAGTTATAGATCAGTAATGGTTAAGGTTAGGAAAAGGGTTTGGGTTAGGTATAAATCTAGTTACTAAAATCAATGGAAGTCAATGGACGGTCCCCATAAGGATACCAAAACACACTTGTGTGTGTGTGTGTGTGTGTGTGTGGGTTTGTATTTCTGACCTCCTGGGGACCCGTTTCCTGACTTTTACTATCTTTCTGGGGTCCGAGGGTTCTTGTGGGGACCGAAGCCTGGTCCCCATGAGGGGGACTCTCCTTTTTAGGGTTAGGGGTTAGGTTTATAGGTATGGTGTGAATAGAGTTTTAGTTAGTCTTAGGGTTAGTTATAGATCAGTAATGGTTAAGGTTAGGAAAAGGGTTTGGGTTAGGTATAAATCTAGTTACTAAAATCAATGGAAGTCAATGGACGGTCCCCATAAGGATACCAAAACACACTGTGTGGGTTTGTATTTCTGACCTCCTGGGGACCCGTTTCCTGACTTTTACTATCTTTCTGGGGTCCGAGGGTTCTTGTGGGGACCGAAGCCTGGTCCCCATGGGGGGGAATCCCCTTTTTAGGGTTAGGGGTTAGGTTTATAGGTATGGTGTGAATAGAGTTTTAGTTAGTCTTAGGGTTAGTTATAGATCAGTAATGGTTAAGGTTAGGAAAAGGGTTTGGGTTAGGTATAAATCTAGTTACTAAAATCAATGGAAGTCAATGGACGGTCCCCATAAGGATACCAAAACACACTTGTGTGTGTGTGTGTGTGTGTGTGTGTGTGTGTGTGTGTGTGTGTGGGTTTGTATTTCTGACCTCCTGGGGACCCGTTTCCTGACTTTTACTATCTTTCTGGGGTCCGAGGGTTCTTGTGGGGACCGAAGCCTGGTCCCCATGGGGGGGAATCCCCTTTTTAGGGTTAGGGGTTAGGTTTATAGGTATGGTGTGAATAGAGTTTTAGTTAGTCTTAGGGTTAGTTATAGATCAGTAATGGTTAAGGTTAGGAAAAGGGTTTGGGTTAGGTATAAATCTAGTTACTAAAATCAATGGAAGTCAATGGACGGTCCCCATAAGGATACCAAAACACACTTGTGTGTGTGTGTGTGTGTGTGTGTGTGTGTGTGTGTGTGTGTGTGTGTGGGTTTGTATTTCTGACCTCCTGGGGACCCGTTTCCTGACTTTTACTATCTTTCTGGGGTCCGAGGGTTCTTGTGGGGACCGAAGCCTGGTCCCCATGGGGGGGAATCCCCTTTTTAGGGTTAGGGGTTAGGTTTATAGGTATGGTGTGAATAGAGTTTTAGTTAGTCTTAGGGTTAGTTATAGATCAGTAATGGTTAAGGTTAGGAAAAGGGTTTGGGTTAGGTATAAATCTAGTTACTAAAATCAATGGAAGTCAATGGACGGTCCCCATAAGGATACCAAAACACACTTGTGTGTGTGTGTGTGTGTGTGTGTGTGTGTGTGTGTGTGTGTGTGTGTGTGGGTTTGTATTTCTGACCTCCTGGGGACCCGTTTCCTGACTTTTACTATCTTTCTGGGGTCCGAGGGTTCTTGTGGGGACCGAAGCCTGGTCCCCATGGGGGGGAATCCCCTTTTTAGGGTTAGGGGTTAGGTTTATAGGTATGGTGTGAATAGAGTTTTAGTTAGTCTTAGGGTTAGTTATAGATCAGTAATGGTTAAGGTTAGGAAAAGGGTTTGGGTTAGGTATAAATCTAGTTACTAAAATCAATGGAAGTCAATGGACGGTCCCCATAAGGATACCAAAACACACTTGTGTGTGTGTGTGTGTGTGTGTGTGTGTGTGTGTGTGTGTGTGTGTGTGGGTTTGTATTTCTGACCTCCTGGGGACCCGTTTCCTGACTTTTACTATCTTTCTGGGGTCCGAGGGTTCTTGTGGGGACCGAAGCCTGGTCCCCATGAGGGGGACTCTCCTTTTTAGGGTTAGGGGTTAGGTTTATAGGTATGGTGTGAATAGAGTTTTAGTTAGTCTTAGGGTTAGTTATAGATCAGTAATGGTTAAGGTTAGGAAAAGGGTTTGGGTTAGGTATAAATCTAGTTACTAAAATCAATGGAAGTCAATGGACGGTCCCCATAAGGATACCAAAACACACTTGTGTGTGTGTGTGTGTGTGTGTGTGTGTGTCAGACTGGATTCATGTACATCAAAGACCTTCAGAGAATAGCATTACTTTCCACAAGTCTGGGATCAATTTGTCTGTGCTGTTACTATTTCATATCCAACAGCACCATAGCACCATGTTTTTTTAAAGTCTTGATTTGCTCACAAATAACTGATGGTTATACAGCAACACCTAGTGGTCAAAAACTTAACTGTGCACTGACTGACTACACATATTACACTCAGCTTGTGTGTGTGTTTCATACAAACCGAGTGGTGTGATGAACACAGTCCAGTGCAGTGAGGAGAGTTCAGACCTTTACAGAAGAGAAACTTAACAACCTCTTCACAGACACATGACACACAGGAGAACCAGATCTTCAGGTCCAGACTCAGATGGATACCTCCATCTTAAAGATGAAGGAAACTCTTTTGAGGATAGAAACATTTTGGACATGATCAGAAATGATTTGAAAGAGAAGTCAAGGAAGCTAATGTTAAACAGTCAGGTTCCATCATGCTGCATCGACTCTTCTTCTCAGGCAGTTTTACCACCGTTCAAACAATACAGTGAATCGCATAAACAAGCCACAGGTAACAATGACTTAATGAGTCTCAGGAGGGACGGGAAGGGGGATGGGGGCAGTGACTAATTCTTTTCAAACAACTTACTGATCCTTTGATCAGAACTAAAGAAGTTTCTGTGAAACATGTTCAATAGACTGAAAAAGAAGTCCAGTTGCTTTCTGCTGGAAAACATTTTGGATTGACATGTCCTGGATGGCTGAAAGTCTAGACCAGTGTTTCCCAACCCTGGTCCTCAAGGCACACTGTCCTGCATGTTTTAGATGTTTCCCTGCTCCAACACAGCTGAGTTAAATGAGCAAATTACAAGACAAGTTGTTTGGTAATTTGATCATTTAACTCAGCTGTGTTGGAACAGGGAAACATCTAAAACATGCAGGACAGTGTGCCTTGAGGACCAGGGTTGGGAAACACTGGTCTACACGACCAAATAACAAGAGCTTTCCTTTTTTTCACATCTAATTTATTACATCTGTCTGAATTCTGAAAATATTTCTGGTATTTATAAGCACCAGTAAAGAAGATTTGAATAGTATATAAAGTGATCTGAACAAGCGATCCCTTCAACAACCTGTGTGCATGTTGATCTTTGAGCCAGTAGGTGGCGCCGCCCCCCCACAATTGAAGCCATTACCCACAGTGAGTCTTGAATGACTGAATATTATCCATAAATCTTCATGATATATTCTATGAGAGGGGATGCAGGTCTGGATAATAAACATGCATATTTATGAGCTTCTTCACTCACGACTTCGATAATCCTGGCACACATAAGTCGCACACATTTCTTCCCTGCAGCTATTTTCGCCTTCATTCCTTGAAAGCTTCTCTGGGTCACCCACTGCATGGAGCTCCCTTCTCTGGACCTTTTAACCCCTGGTAATTTCCCATGAGTCCCTGCAGCACAGAGAAGCATATAGAAAAATGATAATCACTGGTGTCTTAGACTACCCACATATTATAACTCGATGAACTGCAATTAGCATATTACTGAAGTAGACCTGTGTTTTTGCTACTCGTGCTGCTCAACATTTAGAAACATGAACAAGCTAAAATGAAAGATAACAGCTAAGTTTAGAGGAGAGGGAGAATAAAAGAGGCATGGATAAAATGATGAAGGACGGAAGACGGGAAAAAGGAAGGAAGGCAGGAAATAAAGAAGGTAAGGAATAGGAAGAAAGGAAAGAAGGTAAAGAAGGAAGGGAGGGAGAAAGAAAAGAAAAAGGGGAAGGAACAAAATAAATGCAGAAAAGAAAATGATTGTGAGGGATTGTGTTGAACTGATGATTCAACCCAATCAGC
Source organism: Pachypanchax playfairii (assembly GCA_006937955.1). Taxonomy (NCBI): domain Eukaryota; kingdom Metazoa; phylum Chordata; class Actinopteri; order Cyprinodontiformes; family Aplocheilidae; genus Pachypanchax; species Pachypanchax playfairii. Next base: position 1,765,247 of record SSNP01000110.1, on the reverse strand, counting down.
CGGTTACATAGAAAGGAAATGTTTTACTAATTGGCCTTTCATAACTTACTGTGTCTGATTATTATTTACAATTGATTAAAATATTTTCATAAAAGTAACTACAAATCTGGAGAACTGATATGAATTAGTCTTTATGTTTCTGTAAAATGCCTTGAAACAACTTTCGTTATGATCTGGTGCTTTCTAAATAAAACTGAATTGAACTGAATAGAATGGAATAAAAAAGAAAGACAGGAGGAAAGAATGAAAGACTCGATCTGAATTTTAAACAGATGTACGTTCAATTAAAATTCAAGAAAAAAAAAATTCTACAAGAACATCGATTCAAAACAAATGCTGTGAATTACTGAAGTTTGCCGCCATCGTCCCGAACATTTCAGAAAACATTCACATCTTCATTTTGTTTTTTGGATAACTGTTATTTTCTAACATCATTCTTGCGCTCAACGAAAAATCTGCAAACAATCACAACTCTGTCTTCAATTATTTTTTCCTTCTTACTCAAAAAAAGTGCTACCTTTTGCTTTTTTAAGCACATGAAAATCTAATAATCTGTTTCGTCAACAACTTCCCAAAATATTCCCAGATATCATTAAGTATCTTAAATAAGGACCATAATAATTGAACATTGTATATAACAGCAAAAATGGTCTATGTTGCTGAACGAAAAGGAAATTCATCAAACAGATGGACAAAAGAGGGAAACAAATACATCCAAAGCTACATGTAAAACACAACACTCTCTGTGTGCAGCAGTTCTGGTTGTTTTTGGGTGATAAAACAGACTCCAGACAGGCTTCACATCAGACTGAACTTTAAAAAGCATCAGTTTTTAAAAAGAAATGACTCTCGTCTTGTGTCGACTCTCTGCTTTGCTTTTTCCTCGGAACTGTATTAAATGTGTCACATGAACGGTTTCCCAGAATGTTTTCATACAGTATCAATCAGCACTTGTAGCGATAACTGTTAACACTAAATTCTGATACATATTTGGTTCTAAATATTCATGCCATCAAAGCTGCCCAATGGGATGAGGATCTTTTATGTATTTATTTTTAAACAGCTTTTTCTCTTTATTTTTTGTGGCAGTTAACATTTGTTTCAATTATAAAAGACATTTACTTGTGCAAATGCGTAATTTTTCCTCCCTAGTAAGACATCATAGGGTGCTGTGAAAAAGTATTTACCCCTTACCGTTTTTAGACAAGCAAACAAATTAAAATCCCAGAACAAGATAATTTGAGTAAATACAAACTGCAGTTTTAAATAAGGATTTTATTTAAGGGGAAAAAAGAAATCTATTTAAACCAAACTTACACTATTTGCAAAAGTAATTGCCCCTTATTCAAAAACAGATGACAAAGTCATTGGTATCCGTTAGTCTGAAATATTTCTGAGCTGCTAGGACTCCAGTGAACCACACATTATCCACAAACACGGAAAACAGGGACCAGTGGTGAACCTTTCCAAGAATCAACTGTCAGACAATAAATACTCCAAGAACTCTGCAACGACTCATTCAGGAGGTCACAGAAGAACCCAGAAGACCATCTAACTGAGCAAAAATGGCCTCCGTGAGAGAATTCCAAAACCACTGTTGACCACAAAGAACACAAAGGCCTGTCTCACAGTTGTAAAATGAAAGTCTTGATTATCTCTGAGACTTTAGGAGAAATATTCTGTGGGCCCATGAGGAACACAGCTGACTTTTTAGAAGGTATGTGTCCTGTTACATCAGGTATAAAACTGTGTTTCAGAAGATAACGTCATGCTGACAGTCAAACACAGTGGTGGTAGTGTGATGGTCTGGGACTGCTTTGCTGCTTCTAGACTGGAAAGACTTGCTTTAATTCATAGAACCATGAATTCTGCTCGTTACCAGATAATCCGGAGAATGATCAGTTCCCAACCTTGAGCTCAATCTCTCTTGGTTTATGCAGTAGGACAGTGATCTGGGAAAGTCCCCTTCTGAACGACTCAAAAACCAAACTAAGGGTTTTTGAGTTGCCTCATCAAAGTTGGGCTCAAATCCAATTGAGAAGATGGAACATGACCCTAAACAGGCCACTCATGCTCAAAACCCTCCAACTGTAGCTAAATGACAATAATAACACAAAGAATAGTGGGTCAAAATGTCTCCACAGTACTGTAAAAAATCATTACCAGTTATCACAAACGCTTTGAGATAAAACATTAGTTTGATGATTTGACACGTGCAGGTGTGAGAAAAAACAAACCAGAAAAATCTGCAAAGGGGCAAATACTTTTTCACAGCACTGTATAAGATCTTTCCTTGAATCAAAGAATCATTTCAGTCTGCAGCAAGTGTCTTTAGTTGCCTAGCAACACCAACCCTGGTGTGGACTGATGCTGTCTGGTGTGTGGAGGTAAATCAGGAGGGCAATCTGATTTCAAAATAGGTTGAATGTAGGCGAGGGTCAAACTTTGTTGGTGCTGATGGTTATTTTTTTCCCCAACTTCTTGCAATGCAGTTTTTTGTTAGTAAATAAAAACATAATTGAGGGATGTAGTGCACAAAAACAAACTGTGCTTCAATTAAAATGAGCTTAAGAGACTAAGAGTCCAAGATAAGAGGCAGAATCTGTTGGTGGGAAAGTAACTTTCAGCTGCTGACCGTGTAAATTAAAGCTTACAAGTTTCTCCCAAACAGTGAAATTAACTGTGCCTGCCACCTGAGCTGCCAAGTCCCCCCTCCCGGGCAAGCTGTGGCTCAGTTCAAAGCGTAGAAAATTCACTTTGTGGACTGCGGCCATGTCCTTACCTCGGTGGGATGTATAATTGCAGTGGTGGCTCTTACGCAGACATGTGAAATGCAAATGCCTTCAGCCGTTGTTCTTCTTCTCGCAGGTTTCCTGCTTCGTGTCCGTTACGCTTCACTAAAACACTTCCACATTGCCTTCAGCGAAAATGTTCCTCTTTTGCAACTGCTCCCTCTTTCTTTTCTTTTTTTTTGGGGGGGTGGTCATTAAAGTTGCATGCCGGATTTTTGCTTTGATAACATATGCATACTGTATGAATGAGACACAGGTAACATCACAGAAATGGAAATACGTATATTTCAAGGTTCTTTTCTGCATCTCTGAAGACAGAAATGTGGTAGAACTCATCTGATATCAGGCTGTGCATCATCTTTGATTTGGTATTTGGAGATTTGTAAACTTGTTGTGCTTTCTGTCCTTTCCCCTCACACCACGCCATGTTAAATTCACACACAGTCTGTTAGATGTCATCGCACAGTCTTGATGAAAGGAATAAAATATGATACATTCAACCTCAAGCAGATGCAAGAGGCAATTAGCTCTGTGAATAACTATGTCATGGTCAGCAGTTCTTCACCAATGTCTTATCAAAGGCTTCTTAGAAAAGTGTGAATTTGTTAAAAAAAAAAAAGTAAAACTGCTTCAGCTGGTTTAACTTTTAGTAGGTTTGAATGTTACCGTTGCCCTGGGTGACTGAGAACCTTCAGCAGCAGCCTGGTTTAATAATATGTGCGGTCTTAAATTTTACATAAGAATATTTCAGAATCCACTTTAGTTTCAGGTAAAATCCACACAGCAAATGAAAAAGATGTTCAACAACAATCCTTTTTGTTTTCATGTAGACAGACAAGGCACAGCCTTTTGAAAAATATGATGTCATTAGCCCCGCCTCTAACTCCACCCATGACCTAAAGCACATTAAACGTTACAATAATGCTCCACCACTGACAAATAATAATTGAATATAAAAACTTTAGTTACAATTTCTAGTTTTTATCAGATAAGTGAAGTTGAATGTTAAAGCTGCCAAAAAGTGCTCCTCCTTACTGCTGGGTGGCGGTATAGGTTTTAAGTCCCGCCCCCTCCACATAAACAAATAAGACATTTTTATGACTAATAGAAGAAAACAAAAAGTTTTTTGTCTTCACTCCTACAGAATCACAAAGTTCTGATCTTGCTGTATGTTCAAACACAAATATATCATGTTTATATTTAGTTTCATTTAGTGTTTAATGTTTTACAGTGTAATTGGGTGCATGTGAGTGGGCAAGACTTTCAGCCCTTTTTTGCTTGTGAACAAACTTTGGCTCCAAAAGTATAAAATGGCAGCGTCCATAAACAAGATGTTTTGGCTTCCCCTTTGAACAACAGAAGTAGGTGGAAACAGACTCTAAATGTGCTCCATGGCTTGTTTCCTGTGTTTAGTGTTACAGCAGCACAGTTACTTTGGGTCATTTTCTGTGTTTTAGAAAGAAAGTTTACAAGGATATCTATTAAAATAACATGTAAAAAAAGGTTGATTTGAAAAATCTGTACTTTTTTGTGGATCAGTCTCAGTCTTTTGGAATAAAGGGCAAAAAACAAAACTACAAAGTAATTATAAATAAAAACAACAGATTTCTGTGTTTTTTTTTCTGATTTATTCTGTGTTTTTATTACCAGAATGCATAATATTGGTGTTTCCACTCGACTGTTTAAGTAACTTGATGCTACCTTCCTCTCTTTTCTCAATTGCACCTCCCCCCTCCCCAAAAGCTTTTTAATGCATTTGAGCATCTCTCTTCTTTGCCCCGAAAAGTCACTTTGTCACGTAGTGACGCATCATTTCACATGCTGAATTTTTAAAAAGTGGAACTGGAAATCCTTTCTCAGCATGCAATATCCATTAGGGAGAAAATTATTCATATGATTCCCTTGCATTATTTATTGCTTAATGAAAAGAAATGTGTGCCACACACACGCTACTGCCTTTGTTTCCCCAACAATACTCTTCTTCTCTTCAGGGGTTTCGGGTCAGTCTTATAGAAGTGCACTTTTGATAACATAATCAAATAATTTAAGGTGAAATATCTCCAAGATTCACTTTTTTACTTTGCTTTACTTTATTATTTTTCAAAATGGACTTTTTCTTGAATTTGGCAGGTTTGTGAGTATCATAAATAATTCAAATCAGACCAAAACCTTTTGTCCATCTGCATCTCTGCTCTCCTCCCTCCATCTCGTCCTGATGCTCGGCAGATGACCGGCTTCAGCAGCTGAGATGAACGCTGCCACTCAAAAGTTTGGTCTCCTTTTCTCATCTAACTGAATAAGAATGTGTGTCTAAATGTTTGACTGTTAGTGTAAAGCAGAAATCTGGGCGCAGACTGTGATTCGGAATGACAGAATATCTCACAGCAACACAAAATGCATTTATTCTGAAGACATTTGCAGCAGCTGAAAATAACTGCAAAGCATCAAGCGAATGTGCCTGTTTCACATACAGACTGTCACAGGTTATTGTAGTCAAGGTTGACTTGACTGTGCATTGGGTTTTGGGGGGATTTTTTATTTTTTGGTTGATGTTGAGCTGTGCAGGGGGAGCAGATGGAGACTTTGCAGGTGGCAGAATCAAGCTTCTGTTGTGGTAGAGGAGGAGCTGCATGTCTGCTGCTTGTGTCCCAGTCTCTTCAGGGTTCCTAATATCACAGTACTCAGAGTGATAAATGGGCCTGCAAAGGCGACACTAACCACGTTCATGGTTCAATGATTTGGTCGCTCAGATTTTTTTCTTCTTCTCTTGTTAAACAGAATGCGTTGCTATCAAATTGGGGATTGTTTGATGCAAAGCATTTGTTTTTACAATATCACAACGAAAAAGAAGGTAATTAAGTTTTTCTACTTGTGCAGAGATGCTCAGATGTTAGTAGTCTAAGATAAATGCCACAGACATTTTAATGGGCAGGCTCTGACCTTTTGCAGCAAATAAACACTAGCTGTTTTATGCTGCTGCTTCTCTGAAAAACCTGTAGCATTTACGGGTCACAGAGAAGTCCTAAATCTGTACATATTTGGAGACGTCTCTGTGTGTTTTGCAGGAATGTGTGGTGGGACAAACAAAACAAATAGACTTGTTTGAGTTAGTGAAAACTTTCTGCCTCATAAATTAAACTCTAGATGATTGTTAGTAATTGTTTTTTAAGCTCAAGCCTGATTTTGTAGTCTTTTTTTTCTCTCCCTGCGTCATCCTGAAGACCTTTACCTCTGTTTACTCATCTACCTTTCTGGGTTCCTTTTTCCTCACTTTGATAAATAATTGACATGCTTTTTTCCCTTTGATATTTACGTTAATGCTTTTTTCACCAAGCTCGTGAAAATCTTCTCTCCTTGCATGTCTTTCCCGCTGAGTTCAGAGTGCACCTCAACACAGATTTAAAAACGAAAGCGTCTTTAACAGTTTTATTTTCTCTAAAAGACAAAAAATAAACAAAAAACCCACAACTAGTCCACCAGCATGACATCAATATTTTTATTTCCTTTGGGTATAAAGATCTGCGTTAGGTGCATTTCATTATTTTCAGTCCAGAGGCTTTACTTTGGTTGTTTTTGCAGATATTGTACACCCACAGCTCATAACATTTAGTGTACTGTTGATAAAAGTTACTGCCTGCTCACAGGAGCTTTATTTATTGGCTGCTTCGGGCAATAAGCTTTTCAAAGTAAAAGCTGTCTTTGAGAGTTGCATTTTTGCTCTGGCTATGTTGAATTTTTCTTAAAAATTGCAAGACCCTGACTGCTTTCCTTCCAAATTGACTCAAAAAGACATTTAAAATAGTTTAATGTCTTTTACTTTTACAACCAACCTAAAGTCTTTGTTGCTGCTTATAACAGTTCTCATGACTTATCAGTAATTATTCTGGATCAATATGTATCCAAGCAACATTACCGTACATGGATTGCTCTGCTGTGCTGGTAAATGTTTATTATATGTTTTACAGAGTAAGTTGTTTCCATCGAAATTAAACGCAGGTGTGTGGGATCAATAAAGAGGCATGTTTTTCTGTCTGATTTCAGCCGACTTTGTGCTCGTCAGGTCGCAGCCTCGACTTCAGACAACCTGATAATTAGTTCCCACTGCGGTGGGGCGGGTGGCCAAGACTCCCCAGCTGTCATTATACAATAATAAAGAAAAATATTGTGACCTGCTCTGGGGAAAAGCCTGAGATTTACAGTAATGTCTCCTAACAATACAGTGACAAGTCTGAGCATTAACGGCTGCAGTCTTGAGTTATTTTCTGTTAAATCCCACAATCAAGTTCAAGAAAAAAAAATCTTTAAATCTGCTTATTGTTTGTTTTTCTGTTTACCTCAATTCATTGAAGACAATTTGACACTGAAGTGATTTTGTGCATTCAGGCTGTAAAACGGGAGCACCAATCAGATGCAGATTTAAAGAGACGGTGAAAAGTCACATTCTGTTGAAATGCAAATTTGTGTGTGGGGTTTTGTTCCACAGGCATGCACGGTGAAATTGCCCTTTTAAACACGTTGGCATATTAATGTCTTAAGATGCCTTGACCCTCAACCCATTCAGAATAACTATGGCATTGTAATTGACTCCTAGTTCAGATGGTAGTTCACACAGCTGCATCAAATAGACTTATCTGTCCTCAGAGGTGAACCACGGAAGTGTGTGTCTGCAGGTGGAGGCCCCTTAAAATCACTCATTTGAATTCACTGTGTGTTTTTATACCTCTCTTTTTCTTTCAGTGCCTTTGACTTTTCTGTCCAGTTTCTTAAAACAAACCTGGGAAATCAAACAAATGAAAATCTAAAGTATGTTCAACAGAAAATTTGCTTTCTTTTCACTTCAAGAATAAAATGGTCATTAAAGTGCAACTCACCCCCTCCAGATTACATCCCTGCCCACACTGCCTGTTTTAAAAAATGCCTCAAAAGGAGGCGTTGCCTGGAGGACCAGTACACACGCGGGGGGCAGGCTGGGCTGTGACTGACATATCGCACTTGACACAGAAGGACAGAGAGGGACACAGATGAAAATGGAGGAAGGTGCTTCTGTGGATGAGTCGAGTGGCCCAGATCTGTATCGTTTCAAGCCAATAGTTCACCCTGCAGTGGCTTAGTAGCCTAGAATGGGGCCCTTCTCTTAGTGGTACATTGTTGTTAGCCAGAGCTAAAGCTACATTTAGATTAGCTTGAGTAATATGTGTGATGCACTCTGTAAACTCTTGCTATTCAAACTCCACCTTGCTCTGGAGGTGTGGCCGAGACAGAGCTTCTTTTATACTCCACACATTAGAATGCTGATGTCACTTATAAAAATAAGGTCTCAGCCAATAGCAATGCCCGATTCAAATTCAAGTGCAGTGCAATGTTTTAACCTGAAGAGGGCGCTCCACTAGCAGGTTTTCATATAAAATTAATAATTTTATTAAAATGTGCTAAAATACCAAAAATAATACCCAGAAATGTGTACAGCACTATTTAACACTCATTTATACAGGTTATCAGCAAAAAATGTTGAATTTGGAAGTGAGCTGCACTTTAAAGTATGATGAAGCTGTGTGAAGTTTGACATAAAAAATATATGATATTAAGCATCCTTGATATTAAACTCTTACCTGTACTGGCAACCTCCCCCTGTCTTCTCCACATCCAGCACCTGAAATTAATGTACAACCAACATTGTTCATTGTTCATCTGTAAATAAACCTTTTTATTTATTTAGCATTCGGTTCAGGCCCTTGAGGAATCACAGCATAAACCTTTTCCATTTTCCTTCTAGTCTCATTTTCTGCTGCCAGAAACTCACAGAATTATATAAAAAAATACAGTTGAAAAGATTGTATAATGTTGACTGTTATTTCATATATTAGGCTTTAAAGAGTTTATGCTTTGCCTTTTTAATTAACTTCTTCATCTGTTCAGGTTATAAATTGAGTTTTTATTTCACTTGATGTAAAAATATGGTGAACAACTTTACAGATTCACTAGCTGTTACTCTTCAGGAGCTAAATCGAACTCTAAAACCAACTGAAGTGAAGTTCAAGCTGAAAAATGGCTCCTAGATCCCCTTTATCTTGTTAAAAACCCAACCTATATGGACTGAGATTGTATTGATCTCTTCTTCAGAGAGTTTTTATCCAAAGCAGGTAGAGAAAAATCTTCAGCTGCTTTTGCTCTGATGGAGTGTTGCTTGCATGTTTGCAAACGATGTTTCATAAAAAGCTTATGAGCTTGAGTTGTGTAGATTTCACCACTGGGGAAAACGAACACATTGCATTTATTGCTCTTGTTCTTTTTGGACATTTTATTGCTGAACACTTTTTTCCCTTTTATTCCATCTTTTGATTTCTTTCAGCGCCTCCTTAACAATAACCTCACAATCATGTTAGTTTGTTTTTATCATGTAATTTGTTGTTAAAAATCAATTTGGACCATTTTTAAAATGTGGTAAAGTTTGTATGTATTTTTATATATCATAATCCAATATCTAAGTTTTAAGACCCCTACCTCTTTAACAGGTAGTACTTTCCTTAATAGCCTGCTGTATTTAATACTATACGTATTAGGATCTGAGCAGTTTTACCTCCATATTTCTCTCTCTCCTGTCCTTGTCCGTCCCCTTTTCCCCTTTCAAGTGTCGTAATGGGTCGGTCCAGTCTCCTGATGCTCCACCTGCTGATGGAGTTACGGCCCTCCTGGGTTCTGACCATCGCACATGTAACCAATCTTTTCATCATTGCAGCTGTATTTCTTTGAGGCACTAACTCATAGATATACCGCTGCGATGATGAAAAAATAGTCATGCTGATGAAAGTCTTGCCTAGTTTTATCACAGTACTTTGTAAATTACTTCTTGTGTAATAACAAAAGAAAAAAAAAAGATAATTTACCTTTATATCTTCTCACTTCTCCTCATCTCATGATGCTTCACTGTGATGCTTCAGTCAAAAGAAAATAATCATGTTACTCTTAGGATTCACTCTTTTTACTCACCTTGACCTCACCTGCCTTCCCACTCTCCACCAATAACTTCATCATCTTCTCCTTGGACCTCTGGATCCTCAGTCTACTTCAAAACCTGTTAATAACATGCAGAAAGCACTGTGATAAAATAAACTTACAGTGTCTAAATAAAAAAAAAATCACCACCTAACCTTGTTCTGTTTCTCTGCAGAGTTCCACCTCTCCTTGATGTATTCAGTTTCAACCAGTCAATTAAATAAACTGTAAGGACTCTGGGCTGGAACTTATTTTATTTCCTCGTTTCAGTTTCTCCATGTGCTCCCTCCCTGCTTTGTTTTGTCCTTCATATTCTCTGCAGGTTAGCCAGGTATGGAAAGTGGATAATATCAAATAGCGCCCATTTTTGGATGCCTAATTTCCCCCAATATGCTGTAAAATATGCAGAAAAAAAACTTTTCAACACTGTTGTTTTACAGCGCTTTGAATGCCTCCCTCAGAATTGCAAGTCCAGAACAGCGTTTTTTTAAACCTACATCAAAAGGATGTTTTGAGCGCCGTACAAAACGCCACTTTGTTACGTAGAGCATAAAATACACTGTTCTGAAGGAGGCGTTCAAAGCACTGTAAAAAAAAAGCGTTTTAAAGTTTTTTTTCGGCATATTTTACGGTGTATTTGGGGAAGTTAGGCATCCAAAAATTGGCGCTATTTGACTTTCCATAGCTAGGAGGCAGGTCCAGACCTCTGCTGTCCCCCACTACACCTTGGATGGAGTTTGTGCACAAGTCTCCAGCAGTCACACCTGTCTTCACTATTTAATCAAGCCATGTCTCTGTCACTACTCAGTACTAATGTTGTACCACAACTGGTGATGTTGGCTTCAAGTGTTTTGTTCCTATTTAATCTCTAAATTTGTTCATAGTTTTATTTAGATATTTAAATTTAGTCTGATCCTTATATTGTTCTTTCTAGAATAAGATCGACTGAAAGAATGATCCCCTTCCTGGACTTACCTCTGAGATACCTGTTGCTGATTAAGGGATTGTTGGGTCCATCTTTCTGAAAACTAAGAATCTGTAAGAATTTACACCCTGTCTATGCCTTCCTGCACCTTGGTCTCCTTCTCACCCTTCTTGTTTCTTGGTTTGACTCCTCAGTCTTTTGGGTTGCTAACAACACCATCACCACCTACATCTCGGACAAAGTAAGAAAGATCCTATTGCTCCTCAAGCATAATTAATATGGAGCACTTACCTCTACCTGTATATCCTCTCCAGATCCACTACCTTAGATTATTCTATGACCAACATTATTCACTGTACATCTGTAAATTAACTTTTTACCTCGTCACAAGCCTGGATTTGTTCAGCGGTTGGTTTCAGGCCCTTGAGTGATCATGAAAAACTTTTTCAGTTTTTTTTTCTAATCTCAGTGCCAGAAAACTTACAAAATTATTTTATTACTATACAAAAAACAGTTCAATAAAAATGTATAAATCTGACTGTAATTTCATGTATTCGGCTTTGAATGGTTTAACTTTGCCTTTTCTAATAACTTCTTCACATTAGGATTAAAAAGTACAATCTCAGTCAAGTATTATTCAAAGAAAAACTGCATCCAGTGAGGTTTTTTTTTTACTGTATAGTAAAATATTTAGCTTCAGATGTAGATTTAAATCACCAAAGCATCATGCAGTCAGGTTGCAGGGTGCAGACTGCAGATGCACTCTTCTCTCGGTGAGTCAGCTTTACGATTGGCATTCAGCTGAACTCCCTGCAGGATTTCAAGCAATAAATATGGAAATCTGAGTATGAGAGCCGGGCTCTTGTCTTGCTGCATTTTTGCCTATTGCATAGTTTAGTCAAGTATCACTTTAGCATACACAGAGTAATAACGAACAGTGAGAACGATGAAAGTGGGGCGGGGTTGTTTCAGAACTGGAATCTATTGATAACTCAGCAAAACGTTTCTAATTTCCACAATCACTGTTACCTACATGACTTAATTTTTCAGTAATCATCCACAAAAAAATATGAGTTAAACAGTGAAATCATCTGCACACAATAGATTTAGCATCTTAGATTTAGCTTCTTGAGAGATTTGTGTAAGGAAAAGATGAGCAGAGCCTTGAGCGCTTGGCACAAAAATATCCGTAAATCCCCCCCTCTTCCACCCTGGGCAGTGACACACACTGTGACTAACCCTTTTCCATCAAAATGCTGTTACAAATATCATACAGAAAGGATGTGCGCTAATAAACACAGTGTGGTAGTAAATACTAAAACTGGCACAAAAGTGTGTCTGATAAAAACATTAGTATTAAGAGCATTGCTTCCACAACTTGATTAAACCTCTTCATTTGCTCAAATACTGGCATCCCAGTGAGATCGCCTGATTTCTGAGACTACCTGGGAAAGCAGCCTGATGTGGGATGTTGTAATCAGCCACTGCCTGAGATCCAATCACTCCAAGTGGAGGAAGTCTCAAAGTACCATAAATGTGTTCAGAGAGTCCCAAAAAAGATGCTGAGGCAGGCTGAAAATGGATGTTTTACGATGGATGTTAATTTTGAACACTAAAAAAATGCAATTTTCCGATTTGTACAGAGTCTTCATGCAACTTGGAAGAAAGGAAACAACCATGTTTCCAAAATATTAAAACAGTTTAGTTCATCTTACTTAAATGAGTCAATCAATAGATAGATAGATAGATAGATAGATAGATAGATAGATAGATAGATAGAT
>SSNP01000110.1:1736511-1752746 GCA_006937955.1 Pachypanchax playfairii | reverse complement strand
TTCTTTCAGCGCCTCCTTAACAATAACCTCACAATCATGTTAGTTTGTTTTTATCATGTAATTTGTTGTTAAAAATCAATTTGGACCATTTTTAAAATGTGGTAAAGTTTGTATGTATTTTTATATATCATAATCCAATATCTAAGTTTTAAGACCCCTACCTCTTTAACAGGTAGTACTTTCCTTAATAGCCTGCTGTATTTAATACTATACGTATTAGGATCTGAGCAGTTTTACCTCCATATTTCTCTCTCTCCTGTCCTTGTCCGTCCCCTTTTCCCCTTTCAAGTGTCGTAATGGGTCGGTCCAGTCTCCTGATGCTCCACCTGCTGATGGAGTTACGGCCCTCCTGGGTTCTGACCATCGCACATGTAACCAATCTTTTCATCATTGCAGCTGTATTTCTTTGAGGCACTAACTCATAGATATACCGCTGCGATGATGAAAAAATAGTCATGCTGATGAAAGTCTTGCCTAGTTTTATCACAGTACTTTGTAAATTACTTCTTGTGTAATAACAAAAGAAAAAAAAAAGATAATTTACCTTTATATCTTCTCACTTCTCCTCATCTCATGATGCTTCACTGTGATGCTTCAGTCAAAAGAAAATAATCATGTTACTCTTAGGATTCACTCTTTTTACTCACCTTGACCTCACCTGCCTTCCCACTCTCCACCAATAACTTCATCATCTTCTCCTTGGACCTCTGGATCCTCAGTCTACTTCAAAACCTGTTAATAACATGCAGAAAGCACTGTGATAAAATAAACTTACAGTGTCTAAATAAAAAAAAAATCACCACCTAACCTTGTTCTGTTTCTCTGCAGAGTTCCACCTCTCCTTGATGTATTCAGTTTCAACCAGTCAATTAAATAAACTGTAAGGACTCTGGGCTGGAACTTATTTTATTTCCTCGTTTCAGTTTCTCCATGTGCTCCCTCCCTGCTTTGTTTTGTCCTTCATATTCTCTGCAGGTTAGCCAGGTATGGAAAGTGGATAATATCAAATAGCGCCCATTTTTGGATGCCTAATTTCCCCCAATATGCTGTAAAATATGCAGAAAAAAAACTTTTCAACACTGTTGTTTTACAGCGCTTTGAATGCCTCCCTCAGAATTGCAAGTCCAGAACAGCGTTTTTTTAAACCTACATCAAAAGGATGTTTTGAGCGCCGTACAAAACGCCACTTTGTTACGTAGAGCATAAAATACACTGTTCTGAAGGAGGCGTTCAAAGCACTGTAAAAAAAAAGCGTTTTAAAGTTTTTTTTCGGCATATTTTACGGTGTATTTGGGGAAGTTAGGCATCCAAAAATTGGCGCTATTTGACTTTCCATAGCTAGGAGGCAGGTCCAGACCTCTGCTGTCCCCCACTACACCTTGGATGGAGTTTGTGCACAAGTCTCCAGCAGTCACACCTGTCTTCACTATTTAATCAAGCCATGTCTCTGTCACTACTCAGTACTAATGTTGTACCACAACTGGTGATGTTGGCTTCAAGTGTTTTGTTCCTATTTAATCTCTAAATTTGTTCATAGTTTTATTTAGATATTTAAATTTAGTCTGATCCTTATATTGTTCTTTCTAGAATAAGATCGACTGAAAGAATGATCCCCTTCCTGGACTTACCTCTGAGATACCTGTTGCTGATTAAGGGATTGTTGGGTCCATCTTTCTGAAAACTAAGAATCTGTAAGAATTTACACCCTGTCTATGCCTTCCTGCACCTTGGTCTCCTTCTCACCCTTCTTGTTTCTTGGTTTGACTCCTCAGTCTTTTGGGTTGCTAACAACACCATCACCACCTACATCTCGGACAAAGTAAGAAAGATCCTATTGCTCCTCAAGCATAATTAATATGGAGCACTTACCTCTACCTGTATATCCTCTCCAGATCCACTACCTTAGATTATTCTATGACCAACATTATTCACTGTACATCTGTAAATTAACTTTTTACCTCGTCACAAGCCTGGATTTGTTCAGCGGTTGGTTTCAGGCCCTTGAGTGATCATGAAAAACTTTTTCAGTTTTTTTTTCTAATCTCAGTGCCAGAAAACTTACAAAATTATTTTATTACTATACAAAAAACAGTTCAATAAAAATGTATAAATCTGACTGTAATTTCATGTATTCGGCTTTGAATGGTTTAACTTTGCCTTTTCTAATAACTTCTTCACATTAGGATTAAAAAGTACAATCTCAGTCAAGTATTATTCAAAGAAAAACTGCATCCAGTGAGGTTTTTTTTTTACTGTATAGTAAAATATTTAGCTTCAGATGTAGATTTAAATCACCAAAGCATCATGCAGTCAGGTTGCAGGGTGCAGACTGCAGATGCACTCTTCTCTCGGTGAGTCAGCTTTACGATTGGCATTCAGCTGAACTCCCTGCAGGATTTCAAGCAATAAATATGGAAATCTGAGTATGAGAGCCGGGCTCTTGTCTTGCTGCATTTTTGCCTATTGCATAGTTTAGTCAAGTATCACTTTAGCATACACAGAGTAATAACGAACAGTGAGAACGATGAAAGTGGGGCGGGGTTGTTTCAGAACTGGAATCTATTGATAACTCAGCAAAACGTTTCTAATTTCCACAATCACTGTTACCTACATGACTTAATTTTTCAGTAATCATCCACAAAAAAATATGAGTTAAACAGTGAAATCATCTGCACACAATAGATTTAGCATCTTAGATTTAGCTTCTTGAGAGATTTGTGTAAGGAAAAGATGAGCAGAGCCTTGAGCGCTTGGCACAAAAATATCCGTAAATCCCCCCCTCTTCCACCCTGGGCAGTGACACACACTGTGACTAACCCTTTTCCATCAAAATGCTGTTACAAATATCATACAGAAAGGATGTGCGCTAATAAACACAGTGTGGTAGTAAATACTAAAACTGGCACAAAAGTGTGTCTGATAAAAACATTAGTATTAAGAGCATTGCTTCCACAACTTGATTAAACCTCTTCATTTGCTCAAATACTGGCATCCCAGTGAGATCGCCTGATTTCTGAGACTACCTGGGAAAGCAGCCTGATGTGGGATGTTGTAATCAGCCACTGCCTGAGATCCAATCACTCCAAGTGGAGGAAGTCTCAAAGTACCATAAATGTGTTCAGAGAGTCCCAAAAAAGATGCTGAGGCAGGCTGAAAATGGATGTTTTACGATGGATGTTAATTTTGAACACTAAAAAAATGCAATTTTCCGATTTGTACAGAGTCTTCATGCAACTTGGAAGAAAGGAAACAACCATGTTTCCAAAATATTAAAACAGTTTAGTTCATCTTACTTAAATGAGTCAATCAATAGATAGATAGATAGATAGATAGATAGATAGATAGATAGATAGATAGATAGATAGATAGATAGATAGATAGATAGATAGATAGATAGATAGATAGATAGATAGATAAAAATGTACATTCTGCAATGTTTTGCTTAATTTTTAATTAAAAAAAGTTTCTCTGTTCAAACTAAATAGTTAAAATCATCAAAGGTGTCAAGAAAATTAATCAAGCTTTGACAAGTATATACATAAAAAACAGCTGCTAATCATTCAGAATTATGCAGGAATTCTTCTGAGATGCCGATATGAAAAACTGTGTAATGTTCTGCGCTGAACATCTGTTCCAGGCAGAGCTGACAGAAGCACTCAGTTCATCCAACCAGAAAGTAAAAACAAACTCAAAGAATCCTGAAAAATCTGTCAAAGGTTGAAGTAAATTGAAGGATATCAGCTGGCATGATATTTTTTCTGAAAAAAAAGACATTTAATTTCCTTTATTTCAATTTCTCTTTATTCTCTTCTTTATAAATAAATTAAATCTAAGTTTAGTTCATTTTATTTCTTTTGTAGCTTATTTTTCTGCATTTCTTTGCAGAGAAATGAGCATGCAGTTATGTAATTTATGTTGTTTCTCTGTAACAAACAATTGTAAACAGAAGGTGTGCGTGCCACTGCTAACGGCTGCATTCATAGCTTGTAAGAAGACGTCTGGCATTTGTTTGTTAGACAAATAATAACAACTTCTGCATCTTGATTAACGCCAAGAAAGAAATCTATGTAGGATCTCAGAATGTTTCACTTTATTTTGAAAGGAAATATGTGATAATGGTTTCAATTTTTTGTCCATCACATTTTACAATCAGTTCTAAGCTACATTTTGCTCTGCTGTTGCCTTTCCTGGGCTCGACACTGAAATGCCACACCGTGTTCTTGAACACAGAAACACGGGACAAAGATTTCTCTTTCCAGTGATGTGCCTCACAGATTCTGAGTGGCTTATCTGAGCTGGGCTTGCTTTTGTCTGGGAATCTAATCAGGTAATTGTGGGCTTACAGCTGTGATCAAAGCTGTGAGATACACACACATATATATATATGCACACTATATGTGTGTGTGTGTATTATCAGATGGAGCTGTGTGATTTTGACTGTACCATCTGATGTTGCAGTGAGGGTCCATTTTGCATGTAGAAATCAGGTTGTAAGAGGGAATATATCAACAGAACATGGACTGTGATTAGGTCATGATCACTTGTTTTACCTTTGGAACTGTGTGTAATGCTGGAAATGGCTCTTTTCACTACTTTTATACACCCAGAAAGCCTCTCCACATCTTTGGACACACCAAATGTATCATTTTACTGTATTTTGGGAGAAAGGTAAATGCACCTGACTATGTAGCAGCAAAAAAAAACCCAAAAAACATGGACTTGATTACAAAAAATGTGTCAGCTAATATTTGTTCACCAGACATTGTATCGATTTTAATTACAATTCTGAATTTCAAACTTCTGGGTAAAAACCATGTAGTTTGAAATTAGTTAAAGAGAAAAAAATCATAAGATTCAAACTTTGTAAATCTCCCAAAATTAAAAGATGTCATGCACATACGTTTCTGGTCTGAATAAAGACTTAGTTTTTAAATTAAGCTAAAACAAAGATAAGAGCTCTGGATATCATGAAGCAAAGCCCACGAATCACTTTGCTTTCCATGATAATTCATCAACAGTGTAATAAACGTCAGATGAACAGGCTCATGCTCACTATCAAACAGGCTTCTAACAAACAGCAGATTGCTGACTGCTTTGTTTTCTCATGAGGGGATTGATTCACTGTTGTCAATTACCTCATACTCTGTCACGGTCTGCTCACGTCATAAGTTTGTTTCCAGAAAAGATTTTATAACATGACCATTATGTTACTCTAACATTATTAAATCAGTTATTATAAATCAGTATATGATTATAATGTAGTACCATAAAATAGTGTAATCTTGTTATTATTGTTTAATATAGTTTCAGTCACACAGGAAAATATCTTTGTTGATTAAAAGTGTTGTAATTAAAATAATTATGTCATTTTAGTAGAATGGTTAAATTTCCAAATAATCCAGGATATCTTTAAAGTGACAGTTCAGATCTTTTGGTTAAAAGGTTATAACGTATATATTATAATAAGCTCTTCAATCAAGTTGGAATCAGATGAGTTTTTATACTCTATTTCAAAAACCTTCACTTTGCCGGAGTATTCTCATAGATAGATAGATAAATTGTGGAATTATGTGGTTATTTGTAAACTTATCAATAAGTTTATTATGACTTCTTTTCATTATATGACTATCTGTTTCTTTTGTTCAGACAAGTGTAAGGATTTATTTGTTTACCTTTACCTTTATTTGCATGTTTGTTGGTTATTTGTAAATACTGGCAGCTAGCTAGCAGTAGGCTACTTCTGGTGCAGTTTGGGGTCACATGTGGCAGGAATGTCATAATATTTCTGCTGGAATGATCATAGATTATAAACTGACATGAGTTTATAGGTTTATAAAATGACATAAAAATGAAATATTTGAGAATAAAGTTTATTTAAGGTGGCAGTAATCAACACTGACCCCAGCACTGCTTAGATTATTCATTAGCTTAGAAATTTAGATAAAATATGACTGAATTTGTCCAAACTAAGATTGATCCAGAAGCTGCCAACAGGTTCTTTAAAAGCTGTGATGGCCTTCTTTCCTGCCGAGATAACAAACAATCCAGCACATCCAAACACCTGGAGGCACAAGCCGGCCAAAAATCAACGCCAAGCCGGCATACTCTGCAGGTTCAGGAAGCGACCATACCGGGTTTTCTTTACACCGCACCAACAGGGTCAGTCAAGCTATCCACAAAATCTAAAGGTGGCGGTATATGTGTGATGGTGAACCAGCGATGGTGTAACAACAGCACAGAACTGAAGAGCTACTGCAGTCCTTACCTGGAATATATCGCTGTGAAGTGCAGACCACACTATCTTCCCATAGAGTTTGCCTCCCTTGTTCTGGTTGGCGTCTACATCCCTCCATCTGCTAACGTCAACGTAGCCATCTCTGAGCTGGCATGTTACATCTCCTCTGTGGAAAATTCAAATCCCGACACCATCGTTGTGGCACTTGGTGACTTCAACCACGGCAACCTGTCGGCGGAACTTCCCAACTACGTCAAACAAGTCACCTGCCCGAGCAGAGGCACTAACACCCTTGACAACTGCTATGTCCCAATTAGGGGCTGGGGAGGTCGGATCACGCAACGCTCCTGCTTGTCCCAAAATACCGCCAGAAACTCAAGTCCATCAACAGTAAATCCAAAACTGTCCTGTGCTGGTCCGCATCTTACATCAACACCTTGAGAGGCTCCTTCGAATGCACTGTTTGGGACGTATTCAGCGCAGCTGCGGCCGGCTTGGATGAGTTGACGGAGACAGTGACGTCATACATCAACTTCTGTGTGGAGATGTGTATCCCCACTGAAACAGTCACTGTACACAGCAATAACAAGCCATGGTTCACAAAAGACATGCAGCTACTCCGCAAGACAAAGAACACCACTTATTTAGAAAGAATTAAGGATCAATACAACATAGCAAAATACCAACTTAGATCGGCTGTAAGGAAGGCCAAATCTAAATATGCACATAAACTTGAACAGCAAATACAATCAAATTACCCCAGATCAACCTGGAAAAAATTTAAATGCATGACTAATTACAAATCCACCCCTCCAACTCCTACAGCCACTGATAGGAATCTACCGGATTCCCTAAATATCTTTTATGGAACGTTCGAACAGCAGCCTATCCCCTCCATTCCCCCTCCTTCACCTCTACCATTACCCCAATTTCTTATTATGTTCTGTTCTGAAACACTGTGCAGCCCAACTAGCCCCAAATTTTACCACCATCTGTCACTGCTCCCTCAGTACGTGTAATGGGACTCTGTTATCATTCCAGTACCCAAATCCAATAAAATATCCTGCCTACAGACCAATAGCTCTCACTTCCGTTCTCATGAAATCATTTGAACACATCATACTCTCCCATTTGAAACAACTCACCTCCCCCCTTATGGACAGTCACCATTTTGCTTATCGGTCAAATAGATCTGTTGAAGACGCAATAAACTTGGCCATTCACTTCATCATGCAACACCTGGAATCCCCTCACACCTATGCCCGGTTATTATTCATTGACTTCAGTTCTGCTTTTAACATGATTGACCCAGTCAACCTCTTCAATAAACTCATGGACATGGACATTGGCTCCACTCTCTGCCACTGGATATACAACTTCTTGTCACAAAGGACACAGAGAGTCAAGCTAGGCAGCCTCCTGTCCCAACCTCTGACCCTCAGCACAGGGGCCCCTCAGGGTTGTGTTCTCTCCCCCTGGCTTTTCTCCATCTATACAAACTGCCTCATATCCACTCAGCTCAGTTTCCATCCTCAGATATGCAGATGACACCACCATCATTGGACTCATCACTAACAATAATGAACTCCACTATCACGAACAGGTCGCCCATGCAGTCACCTGGTGCCAAAACAACAACCTGCAGCTCAATACTTCAAAAACACAGGAACTCATTATTGACTTTTTTCACTCTCCCACCCATAAAACACCGATCTCCATTTCCATCCAACCCATCACCATCACAGAGTCATTCATATTCTTAGGCACACTCATCAATAACAGCCTTAAATGGAAACAGCACTCTGACCAAATTTACAAAAAGCCAATAAACGATTATTTTTTCTTAGACAACTAAAGAAATTCAGAGTTGGGCACAACATTCTGCTTCAGTTTTACACGGCCATCATCCAAAGCATACTCACCTCATCCATAATAGTCTGGTATGGTAATTTGGACTCACAATCACGAAAAAAACTACAACGTATAAAAGACAAATCATCTAAAATCACAGGCCATACCCTCCTTTCCATTGACTCACTGTATACAATAGACGCATCACACAACGGGCAGAAAAAATAACCTCAGATCCTTCACACCCTGCATATTATCTGTTTACACTTTTGCCTTCTGGAAGACGCTACAGGTCCTTGCCAACACGAACAACCAAATTTAGAAACAGTTTTTTCCCCAACAGCCATACGGACACTTAACCAAGAAACGGCCTAATGTATTTACTTGTATTTATCTGTCTTTACTGCTTCTGGACTGCTTCTGGACTGTGAGTGTCGACATAGAGATCTGAGCATATCATGCTGTACTGAAAACAAATTCCACCAACTTGTTGTGTGGTCATTAATGAATGGATGAATGAATGAATGAATGAATGAATGAATGAATGAATGAATGAATGAATGAATGAATGAATGAATGAATGAATGAATGAAAAAAACTATCACTTTAAATTAGCTGGATTCTTTAAGACTTGATGCAATCAGAATATTAACAGTTAACACAACCCAGGATTAGATTATATTAGAAACTATTGCTTTCACTGCTAGTAAAACATTATTAGAAAGCAGTAGCACTGTGTACATAAAACTCTAATAATTCAGTGTGTATTGTTTTGTATGAGCCTAGTCTGTTTTACTTTTCAATTTTTCTGTATATAAGAAATGTGATTTTCTTTTATTATGTCAACATTTAAGAATTCTATGAAGATCAATACATCATGTTAACAGTACTAACAGAAAAGAGAGAAACACTGAATCCTAATGGGACTTGAGAAATACACTCAACTAAAGGATTATTAGGAACACCTGCTCAATTTCTCCTTAATGCAATTATCTAATCACCCAATCACATGGCAGTTGCTTGAATGCATTTATGGGTGTAGTCCTGGTCAAGACAATCCCCTGAACTCCAAACTGAATGTCAGAATGGGAAAGAAAGGTGATTTACAGTGGGGCAAAAAAGTATTTAGTCAGCCACCAATTGTGTAAGTTCTCCCACTTAAAAAGATCAGAGAGGCCTGTAATTTTCATCATAGGTATACCTCAACTATGAGAGACAAAATGAGGAAAAAAAATCCAGAAAATCACATTGTCTGATTTTTAAAGAATTTATTTGCAAATTATGGTGGAAAATAAGTATTTGGTCAATAACAAAAGTTAATCTCAATACTTTGTTATATAGCCTTTGTTGGCAATGACAGAGGTCAAACGTTTTCTGTAAGTCTTCACAAGGTTTTCACACACTGTTGCTGGTATTTTGGCCCATTCCTCCATGCAGCTCTCCTCTAGAGCAGTGATGTTTTGGGGCTGACGCTGGGCAACACAGACTTTCAACTCCCTCCAGAGATTTTCTATGGGGTTGAGATCTGGAGACTGGCTAGGCCACTCCAGGACCTTGACATGCTTCTTACGAAGCCACTCCTTCGTTGCCCGGGCGGTGTGTTTGGGATCATTGTCATGCTGAAAGACCCAGCCACGTCTCATTTTCAATGCCCTTGCTGATGGAAGGAGGTTTTCACTCAAAATCTTACGATACATGGCCCCATTCATTCTTTCCTTTACACGGATCAGTCGTCCTGGTCCCCTTGCAGAAAAACAGCCCCAAAGCATGATGTTTCCACCCCCATGCTTTACAGTAGGTATGGTGTTCTTTGGATCCAACTCAGCATTCTTTCCCCTCCAAACACGACAAGTTGAGTTTCTACCAAAAAGTTCTATTTTGGTTTCATCTGACCATATGATGTTCTCCCAATCCTCTTCTGGATCATCCAAATGCTCTCTAGCAAACCGCAGACGGGCCTGGACGTGTCCTGGCTTCAGCAGGGGGACATGTCTGGCACTGCAGGATTTGAGTCCCTGGCGGCATAGTGTGTTACTGATGGTAGCCTTTGTTACTTTGGTCCCAGCTCTCTGCAGGTCATTCACTAGGTCCCTCCGTGTGGTTCTGGGATTTTTGCTCACCGTTGTTGTGATCATTTTGACCCCACGGGGTGAGATCTTGCGTGGAGCCCCAGATCGAGGGAGATTATCAGTGGTCTTGTATGTCTTCCATTTTCTAATAATTGCTCCCACAGTTGATTTCTTCACACCAAGCTGCTTACCTATTGCAGATTCAGTCTTCCCAGCCTGGTGAAGGTCTACAATTTTGTTTCTGGTGTCCTTTGACAGCTCTTTGGTCTTGGCCATAGTGGAGTTTGGAGCGTGACTGTTTGAGGTTGTGGACAGGTGTCTTTTATACTGATAACGAGTTCACACAGGTGCCATTAATACAGGTAACGAGTGGAGGACCGAGGAGCCTCTTAAAGAATTTACAGGTCTGTGAAAGCCAGAAATCTTACTTGTTTGTAGGTGACCAAATACTTATTTTCCACCATAATTTGCAAATAAATTCTTTAAAAATCAGACAATGTGATTTTCTGGATTTTTGTTCCTCATTTTGTCTCTCATAGTTGAGGTATACCTATGATGAAAATTACAGGCCTCTCTGATCTTTTTAAGTGGGAGAACTTACACAATTGGTGGCTGACTAAATACTTTTTTACCCCACTGTAAGCAATTTTGAGCGTGGCATGGTTGTTGGTGCTAGATGGGCCGGTCTGAGTATTTCACAATCTGCTCCGCTACTGGGATTTTCACACACAACCATTTCTATGGTTTAAAAAGAAGGGTGTGAAAAGGGAAAAACATCCAGTATGCAGCAGTCCTGTGGGCGAAAATGCCTTGTTGATGCTAGAGGTCAGAAGAGAATGGGCCAACTGATTAAAGCTGATAGAAGAGCAACTTTGACTGAAATAACAATTCATTACAACCGAGGAATGCAGCAAAGCATTTGTGAAGCCACAACACGCAGAACCTTGAGGCAGATGGGCTACAACAGCAGAAGACCCCACCGGGTACCACTCATCTCCACTACAAATAGGAAAAAGAGGCTACAATTTGCACGAGCTCACCAAAATTGGACAGTTGAAGACTGGAAAAATGTTGCCTGGTCTGATGAGTCTCGATTTCTGTTGAGACATTCAATGAGAACATGGATCCATCATGCCTTGTTACCACTGTGCAGGCTGGTGGTGGTGGTGTAATGGTGTTGGGGAGGTTTTCTTGGCACACTTTAGGCCCCTTAGTGCCAATTGGGCATCGTTTAAATGCCACGGGCTACCTGAGCATTGTTTCTGACCATGTCCATCCCTTCATGACCACCATGTACCCATCCTCTGATGGCTACTTCCAGCAGGATAGATTCGGGGCTTTTCAGAAAACATTAAGCCCAAGTGGCCACCCCCTAACTCCGCCCCTGGTTGGGTTGATCAAAGTAAGTTCATTTACACTTCTCTTATTATTTATTATTCTTTTTCTTTGCACCTGAAATGACTCTTGTGATCTTCAGACTGTCAGCTGTCCTGCAGTTTTGCTGACTCTCTGCTTGTCTTGTTTATTTGTCTTCTGCTTTTTATAACGTCTCCTTGACTCAACAGAATTTGACAGGAATAAGCTTCACAGACATGTTTGTTTCTTTCTGGGTCTTTACTTCCTCCTTGTTTTCTGTTTCTTAGCATTTTGTAGCTTCTAGTTGCTTGAATTTGCAAATTGATGTCCACATTTTATTGACTGGGTTTTAATAATCCAGTTTGTAACACTTCATATTTTGATTTCATTTAATGTAAAGTCTTTATCACCTTGTTAACTAGTACAATCTCAAGGTATGAACATATTTAATAGCTGCATCATTCATGACATGTATTTTTTTCAAGACATTTTCAATTACTCAGACCTTTTCTGCTTATTTTTATTCAACTATTTCTATAAAAACGTCAGTATACTTTACATTTGCTAGTATTGCTTGTTGTTGGACCTATATAATCATACTTATCATAAATAACGTGTTAATACATTCAGTCTTGAATTATAGTGTGGAGTGATATTGATTTAAACAGCATTAACTGTCTGGAGACTGTGAAGTTCACACTGATACCTTAAGGCATAAACATTACGCAGGAACCCCTTCAGCTGCTCCAGGCACAACATTCATCCATTTGTGACTGATTGGATCCCCTTGAGAGTAAAATAATAAAAAAAAACTCATCATTGTGACGCAGAATGACTCAACTTGGAAAACTCAGAACTCCACGCACATTTCATGTTATTTTTTATTTCGATATAAAAATGCTGTAGATTGTTGCATTTTTCTGTGTTTTTTCCCCTCCTGACCAGTTAATTGAAGTAATAGAGTCATCGGGTTGAACAACTTGCTCAAAAGCATCATCGTTTGCACTCTGGTCTGCATCAGTTTTTCTATTTTCCAGGGTATAATTTAAATGTCAGTTTTAAAAAAAAGACACTGTAGCATCAACCCCATGCTGTTCTCTAATTACAAGGTCTCTGCACACAAGAGTGGCATTAACAGTTATATAGATGTTGGTTTTTGTTCCAGAACACCAAATCTAATTTAAATTATTCAAACCAAATATAAAATATTTGATAGGCTGCTATAATCGCTGACTCTTCTCTGCTTAGACACAACTTATTCTTTTATTTTCTGATGTGCACTTTTGATCATTTTTGTATGTTTTAAAGTCGTCCCACTTCTGCACTTGAACTCTCAACAACATCGTGAATTTTAATGGTGAACAGCATCTAAAAGGGTGCTAATTAAATTTAATGTCTGGATTAATTATGCATTTCAAAACAAAATGTGTTTACATTGTTGCTGCTCAGGCAACAGATTAAAACCATCATAGAAATAAAGACAGTGTGAATATAACAAAATGCATTCAAGGACAAAAGAAGAACATGATGATACAGTATTGATCTCAGTCACACATAAAACTAACTAGAGATGAGGTTTCAAGTAAGATGTAAAAATGTCAACAAAGAGAATCAAACTTTTGTGTCTGCTAAATATAAACCAGACTTCAGTCTTTTATATACATTTGCATTATAATTCTAATTTGTTAATATACACTTTAATATTAAACCTGTTCAGAAAATCTATAAGAGAAATGTTATAGTCGTCATGCATGTTTGGAATCCTTATCAGTTTAGTGACCAGGAGTCAAAAGTACATGAAATGTGAGACAAATTTGGCAGAGGATGGCGACCAAATTGCAAATAAAATTTCAATATGTGATGTTTAAGATTGGAACCTGAATGCACCACAGCAGAAACTGATTGGAAAAAAAATGACAATTTTATTTGTGAATGTGACGAACAGAAGAACATGCAAACTGCTACTATAACCCAGGGGCTTCTGCAGCAAAGAGAGGACAGGTTAGTAGTCTGGATGATGCTCAGGTAAGTATTTTGAGTTAGCTCTTGTTTCAGGTTTACAGTGGGGTGCGGAGGAGGATCGGTCACTGGAGATGATGTCACCCAGCTGCAGGAGGTAAATAAAAAACACTTTGTTACAAAATTGCGAAAAAAAAGCAAACCTGTTAAGTAGAAATGGATAAATTTGCTTGATTTTTAAAGAGTTTTAGGTGAAAACATCTTGATTGAAAGGTTTTTATATAAGTGTTCATTTTTCATTCACTGAGACTACAGGCTGACAAAAAACTCAAGAGTTCATGCAGTATTTAAAAGATTAATAAATACTTTGTAATAGGTATTTGTATTGTAAGTGTTCTGAGATTGCTACATTGAAACTGATTTTTGGATAATGAGAATATAAATATAAACTGTAATTAGCCACCAGGCTTTTTTCCCCAATTTTGAATCTACATATTGTTTGACTGTGATCTGTTTGACCAAAAGGAGTTTAAATACTGGCTTTAAAAAACAGAATGAACATGAGGAAATTCATGTTTTCATAATCAGTTATTGTTCGATCTGAGTTATTTCTCACTGTCGTGCTTTGCTTTGTCACAATCTGTTCTTCTCTGTTCAGTTTTTTGTCTTTTCATGTTCTTTCCAATCTTGTGATTTAGTTTAAGGTTTTTCTCATCATGTAAATGTAAATGTCCTGTATTTGTATAGCGCTTTTCTAGTCATTCAAACTACTCAAAGCGCTTTCACACTACAAGTTTTACATTCACCCATTCACACAACCCGATATGTAAGCCGGGGGGAGAGGGTAGGGGCTAACACTCACACAACCTGATACGCAGATCGGGGGGCCCAAGGACACTTTGACATGTGGCGGTGGAAGCTGGGATCGATCCACCAACCTTCAAATTGGAGGACAACCGCTCTAACCACTGAGCCACAGCCGCCCCATCATCACACCTGTTTCTCGTAAACTCATCAAACCACCTGTTAGCATGCAGTAATCACCCTTCCCTGTATTATAATTATTTTGTTTTTCGGTATACTTGTCAGATCTTTATGTGTTTAGTCTTTATCCAGTGATTTTCTCCTCCATGTTGATTTCTGCTGCTGCAGCTGTCGGTGTTTTGGTGTTTCCTGTCTGGCCTCTGCATCATGAGAGGTTTGGGAGCGTGCCTGCATTTAAAAAAACACATTAAATACATGTGGTTTCAGCTTTTAAGCTCATAATCATCTTCCCTTCCCAAATAAAAGCTTGAAACAGATTTCAATTCCAATCAGCTCTGTGTGACGCGTGTAAGATCTTTTCATGTGATTAACTGTAAACTCAGAGATCCTGCTTCGTCTTTTGAGACAACCTTTTTTTTTCACAATCAGAGATAACACAAATTACATCACATTGATAAGAATTATATTAGAAAAGCAACAACTGGATTGAAAATGCTTTATTTTGTAGACATTGTAATGCATTTAATTTCCATAATAACAGATTAGATCAACTCAGGATCAAGTGTTATTTTACTCATTTAATCAATTCTTATAACTTCCAATTTGTGTGTGAGAGTCCAGTTTCTTTTCTTTTTGTTACTCATCTTTACTCCATCATAGATTTCAGTCACTGACTCAGAAGACCATGGGTGCTTTGGCACTTAGTGTTTCAAGTGAGAAATGTGCCATTAATTACAAAGCATCAGTTCTAGTTCTTATTCTTCCAAGTTTCCTGCTCAGCATGTAAGAAACTCGCCTCTTCATTCATTAATTCTCTCCACTCCAGTGGAAATAATCCTCCTCTCTGCTTTGTCATTTTTTGTAAATAGCTCATCAAATTTTTAATCTTCATTTTAAACATCCTCCCGGAATTGGAACATTAGCAAGACACTAAAGAACGACCCTTCATCGTAATAAAATAAGGTTATTTTTGACGAGCCGTCAAAAAGAAGGCAGAGCAGATGGGCAGAGGACAGTTGGAAGGCATAAATCGTCTGCTCCTTTTCATGTATGATGCGTATGCCCTTGGTTACCTAGTAACTCTTTTTTTCGCTCCCTCTCTCTCTCTCTCTTTCCTTCTCTCCATCTCCAGTTGGCGCTCCCGAACAGATTCGCTCGGGATAGCGCGGCGCGCCCCCGCGATGCGCGTGTAGAGCTCCAGAAGAGTCAAGGCGAACGCGTCAAAACGCACCAGGACTTGGAGGAGGAGAGCTTCCCCCGCTGGAAACATAACCCCCCCTCCCCTCCACGCACACACACGCACACACAAATCAAGAACAATATTAGGACGGAGGAAAAACACTGATATGACAGCGGGAAGAGGATAATGGGAACCGTTTCTCAGGAAGGTCAATCCCCCAAAACATAAGCAAATATTCAGACTGCACGGATATTTGGAGTACAGAAACCCGACTGCGAGTGAAGACCCCGAGACGGTCCAACATTTCCCCGGCTTTTTTTTTTTGGTTCTATTTTAATTGTTTTATTTCCTAAGAGGGATGGAAGGATTTACAGTCCGACAAAACAGCAGGTGAGTCATTTCAAGATTCTTAGGTCTGTCTGCGTAGAGTGTCAGGAGGATGCGGGAGAAATGGACACAGGGCTACTCGGACTGAAATTTTATGACTTGTGTCCCCATTTTTTTTACATCTATAATAAAATGCCACATTGCGCTTTTATCCAGCACGCACACTCTTAACGGATTTTTCAGGCTTAACCCCCCCCCCCCCCCCCCCCCCCCC
>SSNP01000110.1:1708004-1733847 GCA_006937955.1 Pachypanchax playfairii | reverse complement strand
CCCCCCCCCCCCCCCCGATCATGTTAGAGACTTACATTTGGACGCTGATCCACCTAGATGCATCTTTTGCGCTCATATGTTGTTCAGCTGCGCAGCCTGAGCTGTAAAAGTCCAGGCGGTGAATAAAAAAAGGCTTGTGATAAATGTTAAGGGGCACTTGTTACTTGGCCATAAAGACATCTTGTGCGCGTGATGGAGCAGTGACGCGCGAGCTCTCCGTCATTTCTCTCCCTGATAGAAAACATTTAATAAACCCGACGACCTGCCAACGCAGAAAACAAATTATAGCTTCCGTTTTTTAATAACCCTTTTTTTTTCTTTTACTTTTTCTTTTTAATGCAAGAATCTCAGAGTCAGTTTGCAGCAAGATTTGTCTCATGCGGTGATGATGAGGAGGAGGTGGAGGGCAGAACCGCGATATATTTACACGAGGATCTCTTCTTCCTTCTTGTTTTAAGTTTTTCCTTCACTAAATTAGTTAAATATTCATAGGTGAATCATTCTGGTGCAGTTGTTTCATGTTCATCTCTAAATAAAATCTATTAATGTCACTAATCATCTATTTTTCCCCACTAACGCACGAAACTTGGTTTAATTATCACTCTTTTATGCCTGTAAAAGCTGCACAAGTTGCTTTTAAGAAGCAGAAGGATGATTTACAGGCCCCGTGTGTGTGTGTGTGTGTGTGCGCGCGCGCGTGTGTGTGCTCCCCTAAAAATGTGACATTCCTGGACACATGGCACACGGTCAATAAGTGGTCCTTTTGTTGTCAGTGCTAAAAAAGATAAATAGATAATGAAAATGAAAAAGTTAAGGCAGCCTAAATTCCTAAGAGAAGTGCTGAAGTGAAAATGTCATATGAGAGTTGTCATGGCGATAAGTTGAATAAGCCAAGTGTCCCTGAAGCCCAAGCATTTAGGAAATAATCCAACCTTTTATTCAACTTGTCTGTCGAACACACTGCTGATGAAACAGGCTCTTAACTGGTGATAACACACACAGATGGACTTCTTTGTTCTTTCATATGTTTAAGTTTAATTATGATTCCCTTTTTGTTTGCCAGCAAATTGTGGTCATTTTTATTGCATGTGGCTGTTGAATATCATGTGAGGGATTATGCATGCTGCTACTGCTGTTGCTGCTTGTTAATTCTCTCTCTGGCCTCTCACTATTGGTATTCTGGTCCCACTGTTTCGAGTTCCCTGCTGTTTTAATATCCACTCTTCACTCCTTTTTGTGAAATTTTTCTTGGATGTACTCGAGCTGTGTAACAATTATGGTGGCTTCATTTACAACAACAACAGCAACAAAGCTAAACCCTGAGATCTAACTTTGAGGAGAGTAATTACAGTCAACAACGCTTGCTGAATGTGTTTATTTGGCTAACTGGACTTAGCCAGAATCAAGATGTGGTCAGATGACTGGCACACGGGCTAACACACTCCTAAACACACATGCATTTCAAAGTAAAGCCATAGAGTCTGTTGTTTACCTGTGTGAGTCTCTAGGCTGCTCAAGAAAAGCTCCATGAGCCTCTCTCTGCTGCAAAGGTCAGCGAGGCTTCATTCTGACCTAAAGCAAAGACACCTGAGAACGTCTTGGCCCGATTTAACATGGATGAGCCACTCATTGGTCTCTGGCCCAAGAGGCCTCTTGTTTTCTCCTCTCAGTTCCTCAGTCAGTTATTACTCTCACATCCAGAGGTGTGGAAGGGCTGTTGAATCTTTATGTACATGCAGAGCTGCATCAATGCACGTGTGAGTCGGGCCAAGGAAGGTTATTTGTGTTTTCTAATATCTTTTGTTGTGTTTGACTGTTGCCTTGAAGCAGCAGGAGCCGGAGTTAAATAATTTCCCAAATGGTTACCTCTGACCTTCTGAAAATATGACCAATCACTGCCTATTTCTGTAACCCGCCGCTGTTATTGTTCTGTTTTCACAACCTGTGAAGTCGCAGACTGAAGGAAGCAGTAAATAAAACGACTGTCTTGGATTTAAGTGTTGCTCATGAAGACTTGAGAAATGTTTTCCTTTAAGTGAATG
Source organism: Pachypanchax playfairii (assembly GCA_006937955.1). Taxonomy (NCBI): domain Eukaryota; kingdom Metazoa; phylum Chordata; class Actinopteri; order Cyprinodontiformes; family Aplocheilidae; genus Pachypanchax; species Pachypanchax playfairii. The sequence goes on along the minus strand of SSNP01000110.1, from coordinate 1,731,805 downwards.
GAAGAGCAAATGTATTAAATACAATTTTTACACTCTGATTTTTAGAGTACAACACAATAGGTGCTTTTGGACCCGAGTTATAAGGAGTTATCATGATTTACGTGTTGATTTTCATGCTGCAAGGGGGAACGCTGTAATTGTGCAGCACTCAGTAAAGGTCACACGGTCACTTATGTGCATTTACCATCAACAATAACAACTCTGGAATCTGAATCATGTGTATTTGTTTTATTTTTATGACAAAATTGAAAAGACATGTGAAATGTAGAAGGAGTTACCGTATATGAGCAAAGACTCATGAGGTAGATCAGTGTACTTTGTGCTGCAGAGTTTTAATGTTCATGTACACTTGTTCATAGCAGAAAACAGCAACACTGTTAGTAGCTTCTACTTGTGCAAATACACTTTTACTTCTTTAGGAGCCAGAAGAGCTGTTAATTTTTTTGGTTAATCAAAGTTCATTGTACATTCGCCCCCGAGCTCCACCGGTGGATGAGCGTATGCAGTCCACATCCCTGTAATCGCACCGCTGCACCCACTTCTTCCACCTACAATGGTGGCGCCAAAGAGACAACAGACAAAAGAGAGAAGAAGCAGAAGAAGCAATACAGCACAAACCCTTATTTTGAAGAAAAACTGAGTGAAGAGGATCACTGCTATCAGTGTTTGGATTATTTATCTCTCAGGGACTACAAGGACACGGAAGCTGTGTCAAACTCGTGGTAAGAAATCAATGAAAAGTAATTTCTTCTACCTGTCTTTTGAATTAACAGCTGACAAATCTGCAAACTATTGCCACCTATTAGGTTGCTGCATTCATCATCATAGATCTGTGAGTACCTTTACTCACATCTGCACACCAGCGGTTTGCACACACAGAGTTTGCAGAATGTAAGGCCATGCTGAACAGCTAACGAAGCACCTGCTCTTTGGAAGAAGCTAAGTCATCAGTCATTAGCTAGTCAGTTATTGTCTGAACCTGCTTCTTCCTGTTTAGGATAGCAGGGAACTGGTGTCTGTCTCAAGCAGTCATTGGACGAGAGGCAGGGTCAAACCTGGACAAGTCGTCAGTCCATAACAGGACCACATATAGACAGACAACCATTCCCACACACACTCACACTGAGGGAAAGTTTAGAGTTGCCAATTAAACTCAAGCATGTTTTTGGTCACTCATGCACAGAGAGAACATGCAAACTCCATGCAGAATGGTCCCAGCCCGGATTTGAACCTTATCGCTGCAAGTCAACTGCTACCCACTGCTCCACCGTGCAGCCCAGGGAGAAGCTAACTAAGATAAACCTGATAAACATTAAGACAGTGAATCACTACAGTACCACCATTACAAGAAAGGTCTTCATGTGTAATGAACACAAGGACTGTGACGTGATCCTCTGTGGTTTAAAAGCACCCCATAACTGAAGTGTGTAGATCTAACAACTTCCTCATAACCCAACAACCAGAGATTTTGTATTATGGATTAGTTTATTTATGAGATCTCAAGTCTTTGACCTCATTCACTTTTTAGAAACAGGACTCTTGATATGTTGTCCCTAGTATGACTTCAAAGCCGTCTTGAATAGCTTATGGTTTTACTTTCCTTCTTGACTAAAGCCAGACGTTGGTGGAAATTTCCGAAGTTTTAATAAAATCACAAATAACCAGACACAACAGATGGCATCTCTGCAAAATAATTGATCACAATATTCTGTTTGAACTCAGTTTTCTTGTTTGACGGATCATCAAAAGTCACAAATGCAATCAAGATTCAAACGGAATCAGAAAACACACCCAGACTGAGCGCCTCGGTTGTCCGTCACAGACACGGTTGCACCATGACTAATAACGGCGGATCAAGTTGTCTCTTCATATTTGCTTGCGACGATGCGCATTCTGTCATCATCGAATCACACCTTTTTGTGACAAAAGCTCTGAAAAACACAGACGGACGCTCGTCTGCTGATGCCAGTGTCATTTTTAATAACGTGTAAGACATATTTGTTAATGCTGTTAAAAAGATGAAGGAGTCTTTGTGTGACTAACAAAACGGTTTTGGCCCGAGGCACTAAAATATGCCTCAAGCCTACTGCTCATAACATATTTAATAGAGATATTACATTGTTCAAAGCCCCCCTCCAACAAAAAAATAAAAACCTCTCCCCTGACTAACAGGTTTCTCTGCCAACGACCAATGTCTGCTTAGTAAACAAGATTCTTTTGGACATCGGCATTCTAACTACAAAGCAGATGTCACACAGTATGTCTCCACTTAGTGTCTGCCAGAAGTTATCTACTTATTAATTATTTATTAATTAGGCCATTTAAACTCAATAACACAGAGTCGAAGCACACTGAGTCCAGACCAGAGATCTAACCAAACAGCAGCAGCAGTCAGCGGCTGTTTTTTAATAGTCTGGCTTAATAAATTGGACTGTTTTTAAAAATGAATCACTGCAGAGAGAAACGTCTACAGTAAAAAGGGAGGGGGACAGCCATAACAGGAGACGGTTTCTCAGAGGCAAAGCAGGTCTTTTAGGCTTACACATGCTTAGTTTGTGATAAAGCTGAGCTCTTTCATTCATGTCATCCCGAAAACAAACATAGAAAAAAGACCAATTTTTCTGTAGGGTGCAGGAATCAATTTACTCAAGCAGTACACACATTTGTTTACGTTTCACTAAATTCACTTTGAGTAAGTGCTGCAGTTTGTCATCACTGTGGCTGTGGGATGGAAACTGACTTAACCCTCTAACGCCAAGCGTGTCAGATTTGATGTTTGAAGGAACTCCACCACACCAACAGGATGAGTACTTTCTTCAAAAACCATCAGATTTTTGCCCTCTGTTTAAGGATCTAAGTACTGCATGTCCAATTTGTCAGCTTTGTAATAGTTAATTAGTTAAGAATTACATTACATTTTTATTATCCAATAAATAGTTAAACAAAAGAGCATTTTCAACTCTTCTGATGAATTTTTAATTTTCTCATTTAAAAACAGTTTTTTAACATAAATATTTTATGTATTGAGTTTTGAATGGTTACATAAATGGTCCTAACAAGGAATTTGCAAAAGCCAGTGACAAATATATGGATTAGTGGCAATACTTGTCTGGGTTTGTCCATATATACCAAAGAGTAAAGAAAAAAGAAAAAAAAAACGTTTTACATTACAATTAAAAATTGTGACGTTTGAGCAGGATGTTTAAAGAGGCCATTCTAATGAAAAAATGTTTTTTCTCAGGTTTCTGTTGAATATTTTAGCTCCACAGGTGTTCTTACCTTCATACTAGGTGTGAAAATGGCACAATAACTTCTCTTTCAGTTTTTATCTCTAAAACTACGCAGGTGGCGATAAAACCAGAGTTCAAAAAGCCTGTATTCATTTTGTCACAACTCCTTTTCTCGTTAGTATTCATCAGCTCACGCGGTTGAAACCACGCCTAGCATGCTGCTGGCTAAAAGCTGTTAGCATAAATATCAAACAGGAAGAGACCTGGTGTGCTGTTGCCATGAGCAGTAGGGAAATAAACAGTATACCTTGCTCTCATAGGCTAGGTTGTTAGCCAATCTGAGTCCAGCAAATTAGCATAATGAATATTAATAAGTTGCAGCCAGAAGCCAGATGAATCTTCACACAGACAGATTGAAAGGTCTGTTAATCAGTATTTCCTAAAAAAATTTAGATATAAAAAGTTTCACATTACAGGTTAATACTTCAGAAATAACTTCAAAGTCATGGAATTTGTGTGAAATGGCCTCTTTAAACATTTAAGTAAGAATGTTAAATAAAAGATGGTTTCTTTATGTTAGTATATATCTCTTGAATCAAAAAGCTATAAGCTCCTGAATGTCATTAATAAAATATGAATATGGAGTGCATTCAGAATTTTGGGATTCTCATCCAAATACAACAGGCAGTTTACATAATTTTGCCAAAAGTACTAAGACATCTACTTTTACATCCCCACAAACTTTACTGAAATCCCATTTTCAGTTGGTGGGGTTCAGTATGGTGTTGACTTGCCCTTTGCAGATTTAATACTTTCAGCTCTTTTGGGAAGGTTTTCCACAAAATTTAGTAGTGATTCCAGAAGCAAGACTCTGTTCCAGGTGGTCAAGTTCCTCCAAAGAAAACTCACTCATTCATGCCCTTAATGGACCTTGCATACACCTTTGACCAGTAAGGGAACGTCCCCAAGCTGGAGCATGAAATTGTCCAAAATGGCTTGATATGCTGAATCATTTAGGGTTTCATTCACTGGAAACAAGAAACCAAACCTAACCCCTAAAAACAGCCCCCCCCCCCCCACCCCAAACATTATACACTTGGCACAATGCAGTCAGACAAGTACTGTTCTCCTGGCAATCGCCAAACCCAGACTTGTTCATCAGATTGTCAGACAGAGAAGTGTGACTCATCACTCCAGAGAACATGGTTGGAGTTAGAGTCCATTGGCAGTTTGCTTTACAATGTTTCATCTGATGCTTTGGAGTGATAAAAAGCCTGGATGCAGCCACTTGACCATGGAAAACCTTTCCATGAAGTTATCTACACTCTGTTCTTGTGCTACTGAGGAGGCCACACAAAGTTTGAAGGTCTTTACTTATTGATTCTGTAAAAAGTTGCTGATTCTGCACACTTGTCATGCTCTGACTCTGCTCTGCAAGTTTGCGTGGCCACCCACTTGATGGCTGATTTGGTTTTGTTCCAACTTGCAATTTCATAGCCTGGAAATTTCATAAATGGACTTATTGCACATGTGGTGTTGTGTCATAGTCCCCCTCCTTCTTTCACAAAGGTCTGTTGACGCAGTCTGCATGTTTAGATATTTCATTTCATACCTGTGGCCACAAACGTGACTGAAATACCTGAATTCAATGGTTTGTAAGGGGTGTCCCAATATTTTTGGCAGTATAGTATATCAGGCACTAAATGTTTGAGTCTAATCTGTAATGAACAAACCGAACAGTCATTCTCTTCTTAATGAAGCTAACAGAGGTGAAGCCTTGCATGTTTGTTTTTCAAAATTGCACGTTAATCCATTTGATTTAAATTGCATTTTGCTTCCCTTAATCCACCCTGAAAATATAGCAACTAGTGACAGAGAGTCAACACTTTTTAATCCAGGGATGAGTGTTATCGTCCAGGTGAAGTTAATGTGACAGAGTTTGGCTTTCCCTTGTTAATTCCCTGGCTTCTTATCCCACTAAGCGATCGCTAAGCCCCCCTTTCTCTCCTCATTTCCGTAACATGGGGTGATTATTGTTTGGGTCTGGCAGGACACAGAGACGAGGGGGCCGTATAATTCATGGGGTAAATTAGTGGAGATAAGGCCTGAGTTGGTACCTCCAGCCTACCACCGATTCCCTGGGGCAGACTCTTAAGGAGCTTAGTAAAAGCCTGTCGTATGAAGACATGACATGGAGCTGGCTAAATGGGCTACGTTTGAGTGTTTTCCATCAACCCAGTATTTATATATGGGTCACCGTCACTCAAACGTTAATCCCATTTTCAATTTATTCTTGACTATTAGTTTCAGGAAAATACAACACCAAGAGTAAGAGAGGGAAAACAGAAGATATCTGGCCCACTCAGACAACTAAATTCTGTAAAACTTTGAGCCTATATGCCACCAAATCAATAATGAATGCTGGTTTATCCGTAGTAAAAGAACAAGGAGGACCTCCTCCAGAGTCACTGGGTCACATTCACTGGGGAAACAATTAGAAGCTTCTTTGCGCTTCACACGGCTGCAGCTTTTTTTTTTTTTTTTCCTTTTTTTTTTCAGCTTCACGCATTTGCCTTAATTTTTCTCTTGGGTCCGACAGCATGTCTGTTCCACTGTTGAGAAATTACAGACACCGGCCGCTAAGACATTTCCAGCCAGAACAACAAAAAGGGCCATGTCAGGCCCTTATGATGTATGTGGGGGGCCATGTGAAGTGGAAAGCAATATGACAGATAGGACACAAGTATAGCTGCTGTGTGTTAACCGCATAATGCTGACAGATTACAGATTTAAATATTTTAGATCTCTCAGAGCACATGCTGCTTGTGATGAAGAGAGTGGAAATGACTGCAGTAATGCTAGAGATTAATAGAGATTCCTCCCTTCTCTCTTTTTTCTCTCCCTCCCACTCACACATACATTAACACACGGAAACTTTCCACTGTCGCTGGTTTATGATCATGTCCCCACACACCCCCTTGTCCACAACTACGTCCTACATTTTCCTTTTGCTTTATATTATAGTAAAGTTTCTCAGATATTGCACTATTTTTTTCTCTTCAGTTCACACACAAATGTATCTCCATTGCCTTGGTTAAATTTAGATTTTAATTTGAGAAGCATATTAGAAAAACAAATGATTGAGCAATTATTGCTAAATATTGCAATGGCAATATTAGTTGAAGTAAATGTCCTTTTTCACTCCTGTCAAACAGTTTTATCATTGTATTCTCACAACATGCTCTGTATACTTACACATATTGGCCACCATCATCTAAACAAAGTTTGGACATCCAGGACAAAGAGAATCCATCCATTAGATTCTTGGGACGTAGAGCTTGAATGTGTGGCACTTGAAATATAACAACCTATAATTTTTAGGGAGTCCAATCAGTAGTTGAAATACTGATATTTTATACTTTTAGATTTGGATGGTAAACTTTTTTTGATATATTGCAGCCCTGATTTGAATTTCATGGTTTTATATTTAGCTAAATCTCTGACATTAAATCCAGCATTGTTCATGAGTCACACCTTCCTCAAAACAAGAGAAAAATGTGTTAGATGATATATTAAAAGTTGTGCAGTTGTGATATTATTGTTAAATATTGTTGTTAATGTCACATAATATTTAATATTGTTAATTTTGCAATAATTATATGTATTGCAATAAACCTACATTTCCCTCACGCTCTGTGTTGTAGTATATCGGCTAAATCAGGTGCATCAAGGGCAGTAAGGGTCCATTTGATTTGCCAAATGACTTTTTGGCATGTAAAACCTAAATGCTTAAAACATAATGGTTGATTGTGATTTATTGCAATCTTTTGTGACCTTGACATTACACGCTGATGCTGCAGTGATGATGCTCTTTCCAAACATCGTGCTACCCAAATATTAAGTTTCTAAAATGTTCATGCAAATATTTTAGACACTGAGGGGTTTGGAGAAATGTATCTCACATCTTTTAGGTTGTCCCTGAGCAGACTGCAGTGTCATCTACAGATGTTTTTGTCTGACATTAAATTCATTTGGATACCATGTCAATACCTTTTCAAAAACGTTTTAAAGCCTAGATCTTGTCCCCATGGAAACAACTTTTCTAAAAGGATGTTTGTGTCTATTTAAAACTATATATTCTTAAACACTTTAGTGTTTCTAGAAGTGTGTACATCCACATGAAAACACATGACTCAAAATATTATATCTGTCCTGTATGTGGTGCAGAGCATGCATGCAGTCTGCTATTGCTGTTATTAGTTCTGAGAAGCTTGGGGTCACATGTTAGGCTAGAGGTGAGACTTTGACATCATCCTTTTTAAAAGGTGGTATATTGAAGGTCTACACAAAAATACAAGAGTGGCGTTTCAAGACTTTTTCACCTTGGAACCTGCACATTGCTGAAAATGATTGCTTCAGGGCTTCTAAAATGCTTTTTTTCCCTTGCAGACATCACCTTGGTTTTGATGACAGAAATATTATCTTTTTAAATAAGTAGTATGAGATCCCTGTTCTTAACTTACTTAAAAAATGTATTTTAAAATCGAGATAATGTTTGTGTGATAGTAGAATATAAGCTCACCCTGAGGTCATTAAATCCCCCAAATTCTTAACAAAAGCTCTGAGGACATGCGCTTCATGTCTTAAGCTGTGCCTGTGTCTCTGCCTTTCCTCCCACTTTTTGCATCAATTTTACTGGAGATTCGAACTCGCCTGTAGGTGAAGTAAAAGTGTGAATTGATGTCTGTGTATTAGAATTTTTTTATGAGTGTTTAATGTTTCCTAGTTTGGTGACTGTGTCCGCTACGCTTTTATAAAGTTACTGGTATGGCCACAGCTTAGAGGCCAGAGATGTACCTACAGTAGTAACCTGAAGTAGTTTGTTTTCCTGCGTGGAAGGAAAAAAAATATGAACTATGGGAGTGAATGATTAGTGCCGTCTTGTTTTTTCCCCCAAGAAACCGTAAAGCAATCAAACAAAACCTTACTGATCTGGCTTGTAAAGCATCACCTTCATCTGTGCATTGGTATGAAAGTTTCTGTCTTCTTCATGTTTTAAAAATAACTATAAATTCTTTTCAATGCAGAAGTTATGTTCACATAAAAAACAAAAGAACTGCAGGAAATTCTCTTTCATTGTAGCTTATTTTGGACTAAGGGACATTGGATTTCTTTGCATTGCAAACTGAAGGATGCTTCACATCGAGCTGACAGCTAATACCTTTTAAGCTAGCATTAGCTAACTTTGAATCAGGAATAGAGTCAGCTGTATGTAGCCATGGTCCGTCAGGTATAAAATGAAAGCTGATGTTGGACAGCTCAATTAAAACGATTCTTTAATCCATCCTTGATGTCTGTTCGTCTTTTCTCTAAACGTATCTGCCAAACCGTTCTTTGTAAACGTTTCCTTCATGTATTTTCCTCCAGGTGTGTCTTTGAAAGTTACAGATAAGTTAAATGAAACCCACATTGCTGCATGCTGGTAAATCAAGACAGATCTTTTTGACGTTAAAACAATAAAACAGTTCATGAAGAACAGAGAAAATTCAGAGTTTTTGAGCTACACATCATAAAACCTCTACCTTAATAACCCAACAGTTCCTGTGTTAAAATGGATTTATTTACATGTAGACCTGCTCCTGACTGTTGTCTATTTATATCTGCTGCCATCTTGGCAAAGCTTCTCGATAGCCTCGGAGAACAGTGAAATTCCTCCATCATGCTCGAGGCCCATCTGTGCCCATATTCCTCCCAAAAGAAACCATCTTCCACAATAGCACAAAGCTTTTTTTTTTCTTTTTTTTTGCCTGATGATACCATCATCATGCCATCACTCTTGGTAAGAACATGCTCCAGGAAATTGACTTGATATTAATCTGACAAAACTACCAAGAAAGGAAATTAGACTGGGGCAATTTTTCACACACTGATTGAGTTTTAAAGGCTAGAATCAATTTTTTTTTAGTTTTCATTTTTAAATACTAGAACATTAATCTTGATTGATTATTTCAAATATTCTCTGACATCTGGCAAATGAACAGAGAGTGATTTTAAGGTAAAAAAGGAGGAAGACAGAATATTTGACCCAATATGTTCTCTTTGATTTGCCGCTGCTCATTACAGTGACACAAATCGAGACTCACCTGAAAATCTGGGTCATTACAGAAATAGCCTTTTGACTTATTCTTTCAAGATGGCAGCTCTTGATGAATCGGTGACTCCGGGTCACAATGACAGTCCTTGGGATGAAAAAGAAAATCCAAAGGAAAGAAATTAGTGTTTAAAATAATAAAAACTACTAATATAAAAAACAAGCTTTGCATGTTTAATGGCACTGGAGAATACGAGACTAAAGAAATCCTGTAGGCACTTTTTTGATCCGTTTAAGTGGCACAGATTTGTGGTTTTTTGCTAAAAATGAAACAAATTACGCATTCCAAAAGCCTATAATCACATATTATTTGTGGAAAGCTGTCACTATGTGGGATGCTGTTTGGACCTACTGTGCTTTTTATGAGCTAAAATTGTGTTTCTGTCCAGTGAAAACCTAAAAAAATAAGTCTTTTATCTTTTGACTCACTTCAACAGGAAAGCAGATTTTGGTACAAGAGTTGCAGGTTTCACTTGTAGTCCTGTTGCCCCGGGCTTGTCTTTGAATTTCACCACTGTTTTAAGTGCAGGTGTTGAATGACATAATAGTGGTGGACAGTTGAGTCCTAAAGCTGAGGAGCGAAATGATACTGCTGGATAGAAATGGTTCACTGAGAGCGGCAGAAATGGAGAGGGGGATCATCAAGGATAAGAGGGAAAAGACAGAAAGGAAGAGGTGAGATTGAAAAGAAACAAGAGGAAAATGGCCGGGGCAGCTAACGGTAAGCACGGATAAGCTTTTTGACAAGTGAGCTTTGGGCTAGAGAAAGCCAGTCAAACAAAAATCTGCCAGGTTAGTTTTATTCATGCTGTAGAAAAAGAACTATTCGACTATTTATATTGGAAACAAATACTTACATAAAAGCTGAATTCCAGAGTTTTTTAATCTTCTTGCACCCACTCTTTAACACAGAGTTGTTTCATTGAAGCAGATCTCTCTGTCATATTGAAACTTATTAAATGATTCAACATTTTTTGACAGCCCAGAATTTACTGGCGTTCTCTTCTCGTATTCTCTTTAATCAGGTTCTCTTTGAATCCAAACTTGTTTCACACGTAAACTTATTGCATCGAAAATTCTCCAGAAGCTTATAACTGACGAAAAGCAGTGACAGTCAGCATTTATTGTCAAAGCTTGTTTTTTTGTTTGTTTGTTTGTTTGTTTTTCTGCTTTCCTGGCAGTCGGTAATATGTTCAGTAATAAGATGTTGAATGGAGTTATTTGCTGCTGCTGTTGAAGAATAACAATTCACCCAGATATTAAAGTTCTCAAAGACGAGCTTTCTCTCCTAAAGTCTGAAATGAATTATTTAAATGAAGTTTTAAGGTTTTTTTCTGTGTTTCATAGGCCACAAGGCATCTGAGCACAATATATCTCAGAAGCAAACTGCTCCACTTGCATCCATATTGAGGAAAAATATCTACGTGAAAGTCACAAGCCAGCTTCCCCACACAAACACACACTTAACACACTGCACCCGAAGACTCCTCGGGGTTGATTCTAATGATACCCATGTGATTTATGCAGCAGATCAGTGTGCAACAAAAAAAAACAAAGTACTCGAGAACTGACCTAATAATCCATATCTCTGCCTTTGTTTCCCACCATGCTTTTTGAAAGAAGAACAAATGAGGAAACCTTATCACAAAGAATCCTGGAAACGTGACATATTTCCTTGGGCATAGTCATGTTTTGTGCCTCAGTGGACCGCCTTTTAAAAAAATATTTTCATATTGATGCTTTTCTGCACACAAATGACAAACAGCTGCATGTTGCTGAAGGTCTTTTTTTTGGTTAAATTAATTAGTAAAGCACCAGAGAGCAAAAAAATAAAATAAAACTCTTCTTTGAATATAATTGTTCAACACTGCATGAAAGGATTTGACAAATTTGAAATAAGAGTTCTCAGGTTTTATTTTCTATCCTAAACTTTGACTCTCTACCGCATGGAAAAAAAGCAAAATACTGCTAACGATAAAATTGTCCAGAAACAGTGGAGGATGTTGCAGCACAAGGCTCACAGAGGACATTTATGTAATCTTGGGGCACCAGCGCTGGCTCAAAACAGACTCGGAGCTGCTGTTGCAGAGAGAGGCCCAAAGACAGTAGCAAATTTTCTAAATCCCTGGTAGACACAGAAAGTTAAGACACGCCGCTCTGCAACAGAACAAAGCTCGACACATTTATCTAAACATCCCACACAATGCCTGGCCCAGATTTACAGCCCTGGGCACTTGGGGTGCCCAAATCTTCTGGCAGCTAGATATTGATATGAAGAGCAAGAAAAAAAAATCCCACCCAGGAATTCTGTGCAATGAAAAAAAAAAAGTCAGTTTCTTCAAACATAAGCTGCCCCTGAAACTGAATGATATGAAACCTTATGTGCTATAATCACATTGTAAATTGGAAAGATGATTTTTTTTTTTTCACATTGATTTTTTTTTTTTGTTGCTTTTTCTTAGAACTTGTTTTGCAAGTCGCTTGCGCTCAGTGGCATTAGCAGTTTGTAAAGATTGCTTGGCAAAGCCAAGTCTTTGATAAGCATTTGTACCCTCTGGAGACAAAAACACAGCCGCGTTTCCATTAAGAGTGAAACGCCTGCTTGAAAACAAATAAATAAATAAAAAAAACAGGGCCTCTCTCATCATTAGATCCACAGCACTTAATCCTGCATGCACGCGGGGTCAGCTCTTCCACGGAAAATCTTTTCATTGTATCTATCACATATGGATTTCCCCTCCTGGAGTGTGGCTGCATACCAAGTTGCTAATTCTGACCCCTGGAGATAGAGGGCAATCTTTGCCATCATGCAGATCTTTAGGTCAATCCGAGGGGGGCAGAGAAAAAAGTGACTTATGGACTTACGGATTAAGTGGTGAAAGAGGTCCAGAATTGAGATAGAAAAGAGCATTAGTTGGGAAAACAAACGTTTTTACTCTTGTTTTGCGATGTCATGCAAGTGAGAGCTGAATGAAAGCAGGATTTTCTTCTTCCTGAGTGAAAACTGAAACCTGATTCATCTTTTTATTGGAAATATGTCAGAAAAAAGACATACATATACCAGTATACCAGAGTTCCTCTTAATCACTGAGGTAAAAGTTAGTGGGTGACTTGTAACATATAAAATCTGCAGCAAGTCTCTTGTTATCACATGATGTTTTATTGCAGGCATGGAGGCAGTTTTACTCCATGTGGAAGCTTCAAGGCTCTTCCGGCTGGAAAAACAACAATGGCCTTGTTGTTCTGTTGCATCTGCATCCTCCTGAACAGAAAACGACCTCCTCTGCGTGGCTCTGGCTGCGCTTGCACTGATAGCTGTGCAGTTCAGGTGCTGATTCCTTCAAAGTGTCATAGTTTAGGTCATGGCTGATATGTCAACAGTGAAATGAAAAAAATAATGTGCCCTCAGGTCTCATTTGAAGTTGTGGGATTTGATCTGAAAGGACTTTTCATTTAAGCTGTTCCTCCAGATGTTAGAGGAAGGGACCCCCTTTTTTTTCTCTTCTCAGGTTGTAAAAAGGACATGAAACTGGAGTTATATGGACAAAATATTACCAGGCATTGGAAAAGCTACAGAGTTCAGGCTTGCAGATGCACGATTTGGAGTGAGGGTGCAGTATCTTCAGTTATCACTTTTGGCTTTTTTAGATGCAAAGCAGACACAGAAAAGAACAAGAGATTCAGTCCTAACATGCAGTGTGTGGGTTTTTTCTTTTTTTGTGGGAAGTGCAGACAGCTTGAGGCCAAATGTTCCCGCAGTGTTTGGACATGGCCTACTTCTGAGTGTGCAGTCATTAGCGTGGTCCCCTACTCTGCTTTAAGTACACAAATGGGATTTTAATTCATACCCAGATTTCTGTATGCTGAGCATCTGCTGTGTCTTTGGGTATAAACTCATAGTTGGGTTAAATACAACGTGCAAAAAAAAAAATCTTGGATTTTAGAAAAGGTCGTTTTTACTGTATGCAACCTTGAATACCCTCAGTGAGCCACAGTGTTTGATGTGTTTGGTAGCAAAGGAGTCCACTCTTGTCTTGTGGATGTTGTGTGCTTGAGTAATGGCCTGCAGGAGAGACTCTGAGTGCAACGTCTAGGGCTCAGGCGTCAGCAGTAATATCAGGGCAACCTCTCCTCTGCTCCTCTCTCCTCTGTGTGCAGTGGCATGGCGGAGGGATATTACAGCATTACAGTGTATGAATTAAAGCCGTGTTTGTAGTTTAGTGTCAGGGGGCATAACTGTGTCTCCATTATCACCACAGCGCAGTTAAAAGCTTGAAAAAAAGAGAGGCTTTCTAAAATGTTTTAACTGAACTGGAAATTGTAAAGATAATACATGAAGGCATCAGGATGCAACACGTGTCAAAAACTAGCTTCATGTTTGGTCTGAGGGCTCTACAACAGAGCAAGGTACGACTGAGTAGTTTCTGTACCGCAGTAAATGGATAAGTGCATTTCCCAAAGATGGCCAGTGATGGTGGTGGTGGAGGGGTGGTTGGGGACCAACCGGCACAATAACAAAGGATGCATTACCTAATAGATTTGGCAGAAATACAGAGCTCAGGGTGGTCTGATAAAGCCGGGTTACAGTACTTTAATCAATCACTAAGAACACAAGTCAATTTAGGAAGAAGGCTGACATTCAAGATAGGCTTTCAGACAGGATTAGAAATAGTGAATGGAGAGTAAACATATCTGCTGAGCTGAAAGGACTTTTATCAGAGGACAGTGTTTCCTTCTCCATGTGTGATATTGAAGTATATCTCTGCCTCACACCTCCCGCACCATCCAGCCCCACCCCTCCCTGGACAGAAAGATAACATGTTGTTACATCAGTTTAGCTCACTGACCGTATTTATATTACAAGACATAAGAATGTAGCATGGAACAAAACCATTGGTCTCTTAGTGGCTGGCTGGTGTTTTGCCCTCCTGCATGTGAAAAAAATGGGACATTTTCATGACAAAAAACCTCAGGTAAATTTTCAGGTTGGTAATTTTTACTATGGCTGGGCGGTATGGCAACATTTTCATGTCACATTTTTTTCTAAATTTCATCCGTTTCATGGTATTTGATGGTATTTTTTTATAAAACCAATATTACCCACATTATTTCCTAATAAGTAAACAATTAATGCATTAGATTGGCTTTAAATAGCCCAGTATACTGTATATGCACAGTACCGTGTTTTTGTTACACAACCTGTTCAAAATATGATTGCCAATAGGGGGCAGTAACTAAGTTAAGTTGCTAGCATTACCACCACCAGCTACCACAGTTGTTTGGTCCAAGTCCGACCTTTTGAAGCAGAAGAAATTCCATACTAAAGATGTGGCTCCTCTTTTTGGAATAAGTTGTTCTAGGTCAGTATGTCGCTGTTACAGCCCACGCTAGCAGCCATTGTTCATTCAAAACTTTATTTTTCACGTGTAGACTTAGTGTGCCACACTGAAATTGGCCCCCGCAGAAATACCTTCCCATTGCCAGCGTTCCTGACGTCGTCTTGGCTGTTCACCAGTACAGCGGTATGGGAAAAATTCACATCCATCCATCCATTTTCTCCAGCAGTCTTTAAGCGAGAGGCGGGGTACACCCAGGACAGTCCAAAAATTCACATCCATCCATCCATTTTCTCCAGCAGTCTTTAAGCGAGAGGCGGGGTACACCCAGGACAGTCCAAAAATTCATATCATAACCAAAATAAACACTGGTTTCTGCCCAGCCCTTGTTCTTACCTTTCTACTGTATGTTCATATTTTCATTTTTATGGTACAAACACATTTGCTCTATATCTGTGTGTATATGCATACATTGATTGATTGATTGATTGATTGATTGATTGATTGATTGATTGATTGATTGATTGATTGATTGATTGATTGATTGATTGATTGATTGATTGATTGGTTGGTTTATTTATTTCAGTAGCTGAGGATGTGTGATATTAGAAAGTAAGCAGTACTCTCCCTTTAAGAAAGGGTGCTGTCATTTCAGATTTTCGCCCAGAGTTCATGCACATCTCAGGACTTACTAATAAAATCTAGAATGTCAAAGTGAAGCGGCAACAAACAGAAGGAGACATCTGCTATTTTATATGGACACAATAGCTTTCATGTGTCTATAACTCAGCCACATCACATCCGTCGTAACTGATTATCATATTACCAGCCGTGGAGGGGTTTGTTTCAGAAATGGAAGTTTGATGAAATCCTGACCCAATACTTGAAAATTTGAGCTAGATTTCAAAGGTTTAGTGGGTTTTCTGCAGAGAGGACCTGCAGCTCCAGCTTCAAGTCTTTGAGGGATCAATAGACGAAGCGGTCTGGGATTGCGGCGTAGCCGTATAGAAGCTGCGATTCAACTCTGGTGATTGAAATCACCTCAGTAATCCTTCTACATCGCCTCTAAATCCACCTGGCCTTGAATTAACCCATAACAAGATGAACTGAGATGTAACAACTTAAACTATGTTGACTTTTCTGAAAGTAAATTGAGTTTTTTTTCCCCATGTTTTTTACATTTTGTAGGTTCTTAATTGACATTCCACTCTGTGTTCAGGCTCTCCCGCTGCTGTAAAACTGACCTTTTTTTTTTCCCTTCTTTCACTCTGAATGCTTTCTCTAACAAATCGGTCTTTTAAATGCCAAAGATCACATGTTAAATAGTTGTTCTGAATATTAACGAATAATTTATGTCTTAAACACCCTTTATGACTGACTGATGGAGACCACGCAGCGCAGTGCGTGCACGTTTGGTCTTTGTTTACGCCAGAGATGAAGGTCAGACCCTCATTAGTGCAGCAGCATCTTTTTTGATGTTGTGATGTACATGGTAATCAAGTGTGGCTCACGTTGCTAGTTACTGTTGACCTTTAGTTAAAAGCACATCAAAGTCTGTTCTTCCAGAACTTAATTATGATCTAATAAAAAGTCCTGGCATAATGTACAGTGGACAGATCTCTTTTCATCTGCTGTCATTAAAGCTACAGTAACCCTGAACAGACCCCATGCACACATCAGCACATTCATCAATCCATCTTGTTTTTTTTTTTGGCATGCCACAAATGGTTGCACATTTTTAGATATGTTTTTTTGCTGTAGATTTTGTTTTGTGCACTCAGAACTTTTTTGGTGCACAAAACCTCAGCACCAGATTCAGGAATTCTGCTCGTCACACAGCAGCACACATTGGCACCTCTCACTTCTCTGCAACTACCATGCATTTGCATGTCAATAACATAATTTAACTGCTGTGCTTTTGGCTTTTGTGACTACACGGCATGAAAGCCAAGCAAGTCAAAGTCTTTGACAGAAAAACCTTACCGAGATTTATTGTACATTTCTGCATTTATGAGTACACGAGTATTTATTTTATTTTATTATTTTCCCAAAGAATTCATTTTGACCTAAAGGATCATCAATCGCAATTAAGGACTCTCGGGTGTACGATTCAGGACTGTTTAAAAAAGTACACGTAAAATTTAAGAGCACGTCTCTGAGGAAAAGGTGGCCATATTGTTAAAGTGCTGCATACGATGCAGTTGAGTTGTGTTACACAAAAGACGTGTCGTGATACTTTTAGATCCGAGCCATTTAATTAATTTACGTTCTTCAAGTGAGTCTTGTAGAGTCTAAAACCATAATTTACCTGAATGTGGAAAATCACTCAGATTGCACATTACTCCTGCTAAAGCTAAGGCACCTAATGCATTATTAGCTCATTAATTTTACAGCCAGCATCTGGGTCATGTCTTTGCTTCGTACGTGTGCGATTCTGTGAGCCTTTTCACTCTGAATGATAAAGCTGATGTTTCATTTTTCATCATATTTTTTTCTCTTACAAAGAACTGCAGCCTACTTACTTTAAATTAATATCTTCTTTGGCTTAGTTTGCCAGCTGATGTACAGTATTTGTTGTGCATGTTCACTTCTGTGTGCATAATGTCTCAAAGAACACAACTTTTCAAGAAATGAAGAAAACATCTTTTTTTTAAATGAGTAAACTGTGCGTGGGTAAAGTTTGTATTTTCAGATAATTAAAGAGATAATTGAAGGTGATTATCTTTTGTCGGCGTATTGATTCTGAAATCCGTGCTTGTGCATGTTAGATCTGCATTTAGGCAGGAATCCAGCTCTTTCTGTCAGACATAGCCATTTTTAAGGACCTAAAATGTGGACTGAGGCACAGACAACCCAGTGAAGCTCCGAATTTTAATAAACAAAAGAGCTGACGAAGCAGTAGAATAAAACTCATAAAATGCCAAAACTGAAGCACAGAAGAAACTAAAGGGAGTGAAGCAAGAAAAAACACAGACTGGTGCACAGAGCAGGTAAGAGGATGATCGAACAATGATTTGCAGATATTGGGGAGTATTTATACAGGGAGGGGTGACTACAAGCTTGATGTAGGGCAGTGGGATTGGGGAGTTGCATGCAGAATAAATATATTTTGAATATTTTACAATAACTGAGGAAAAAGTGTAAAAACAAGCTAAATGTTAATTAATAAGAAGTAGGTTGTTTTCCATGTTCTGTTTTTTTTTTCTTCTCGAGGTCGAGGTTGTGTCTCACAACAACACACCTACTGAATAATCTATTCAGACGCAGGCGGAGCTCATTCCCTCTCAATCTTGGAGTATTTTTAATGTGTTTAATTTATTTTAACTGTGTGTAAAAACAGACTGATAGCCACAGCAAAGCGTACAGGGCAGCAACCACATGTGACACAAATATACACCAACTCTTTTCTCTCAGTTGACTTCCCAAGAGCATCTATTTCACATACATCTCTCACTCGTCAGATGGAGGAACTTTTAATTGTAACAAATTGCATTTCCAAAGTTTCCTTCCTAGCACTGCAGAGCAGGTGTGAGTAATGAAACTGGAAGAAGCAGCAGGTCACAGAGAGGAACAGAGTAACAAAAAATACTTAAAAACTCATATAGATTTTACCAACAATAAGAACTCAAATCAGAATAATCTGTAAAAACGTGAATATGCTTAATAACAGAGATGCAAACGTTGTTTTTTTAACGTTTTTAACTGTTAGCAACAATATACACAAATGTTTTACATTTAAATGTTAATTTTTTTGTCAAAAATGTTTATTTTAGATTTTTCTAGCAAGGTTTATCTGAAATTTTAATAGCTGCCTGCAGGAAACATGAAATTTGAAATGCAGCAGATGAAAGTGGTGAATTGCATGTACGAGTCCTGTGCTGTATAAAAATGATGCACAGCCAGAAGATGACCAGCTGTTCACAGACCTGGCAATGAGAAGTTTGGGTTGCAGTTTCTGCAGGGAAAGTCGTGGATGGACGGAACCAGAATTTGTTTTTACTAATTTGTACCATGAGATGACAACCAAACTGTGAACTCACTGGTTTGTAAATTGCCCTCATAATCTCATTTTTCGACGTGTACGGAATGCAGTTTATTTCAAATCATTTTATAATTAGGACCATGCCTCCACGTTCTGTAACAGAAATATATTTTTCCTTCTAAATTAGTGTTTATCTGACTTGCTTACTATAAGGCATTTCTGAAATTATTATTTTATTAAATTTTTGGTAAACAACCGCATGGGTAATAAAACCTTAAGGAGAAGCATCAGTTCTAGCTGTAAGAACTCATTTTATAAAGTAAATTTCGAAACTTTGTCGTTCCTGTGTAATCAGCAGCAAAGTCTCAATTCTCACCAAAATCACCAATTCAAGTCAATGTGCTTGTTATTATTGCTTTAAAGAGGCCCTTCCATTAAAAACGTTTTTTCTGAGGTTTCTGTTGAATATTTTAGCTCCATAGGTGTTCTTACCTTCATAGTGGGTGTGAAAACAGGTCAACAACTTCTCTTTTAGTTTTTATCTTTCAAACTACGCAGGTGGCGATAACACCCAAGTTCGAACGGCCTGTATTTGTTTCATCACAGTTCCTTTGTTCGTTAGTATTCATCAGCTCCCGCAGTTAAAACCACGCCTAGCATGCTGCTGGCTAAAAGCTGTAGCATAAGACGTAACAAACAGGAAGAGAGTACATGAGCTATTGCCATGCGCAATGGCAGTATGCCTTGCTCTCATAGGCTTGTTTGTTAGCCAATCTAAGTCCAGCAAATTAGAATAATGAATATTAATGATTGTAGCCCGAAACCAGCCAAATCTTGATGCAGATAGATTGTGGTTATTTCTTAAGTATTAATCTGTAATCTGAAACATTTTATATCTAAAAACATTAGGAAACACTGATTAACAGACCTTTCAAAGTCATGAAATTTGTGTGAAATGGTTTCTTTAACCCTGTAAGACCCAACTTATTAAAAAATAGCCAGAAAATTCTGATTATTTGGAACTGGGATGTTTACGAAGCCTTAGAACAAAATTCACAAATGTTTTTTGCTGTATCATGTTATTTATAATAGCTTTTTTGTATCACATTTATTACATTGGCGGTCTTTACGGTTTAATGGTAATATAAAAATTGAGTTAATAATAATGCATTCATCCATATAATAATGATGATTTAACCTGAAAAAAAAGGCAAGTGGATCATTTACTGGGAGCAACCGTGTTAGAAATGATCAAAACTATGTAGCAAATATGATACACAGGGCATTATAGGGTTAAGAAACTTCGATCAATTTAGAGTAAACTGCATTGGCATTTTTCAGGATTAAATGCATAATTGAAACTTGATGTAACCCAAATATCCCAAATGATACCCTCAAAACTCAAATGAATTTGAGTTACTGTAGATTCGTTCATATAAAAGCACAATTTACCGCCAAAGAATCCTGCAATAGCACTAAGTGATTTACCTTATACTGTATATGTAATGCTATGCCGGAGCTGTACAGGCTCTTCACTCTTGCCTGAATTTTATTAGAAAAACATCCCAGAAGGCTGAAAATCCTTCCTCCTTTCCACTGTAAGCCAGAAATTGATGTTTGTGCTGCAATGTTATACGTGCTGTCCTCACAGTCGAGCGGATGAGAAAAGCAGCTTGAAATATCGCCTGAATTCTCCACGGCATGCTCGAGTGTATCCTTCTTGCTAAGTCCAATCAAATAAGTTTCCTCTTCCCAGATGTGGGAGGATTTAAGCAACAACAAGGAAACGCAGCATTCAGGAAGATTGGGATTAGATACAGGAAATGTCTAATTAAGACGAACACTTTGTTGTTGTTTAATGAGCTGGAATCTTTCCTTTTGGTTGTATTGGTGGTCCATTTTAAAGATATTTGTAATTAATCATAAATCTTATTTTAAGTACCATTTCTACCTTGTTTATTAAAAATGGTAACTTGTGGCTCCTACAACACCAACTGATGAGTGGGAGGCTTTAACCGTCTGAGACTCTACGTCTTTATATCCAGTGGCCTCGCTGCACAAAACTAATTTAGTTTGATCAATGTAGATCTGTTGTTTTCGTTCAGGAAGACTTGTTTTTGATACTTATTATATTATTTTTTAAATGTTGAAATTAATTTTTTGGATCTTTTAAGATACTAAATGTTTAAAAACAATGTTTGCTTTTTTATATTTATGAGTTCCTATTAATCCCAAACAACTAGGGGAAATTTCAAATGCGCATTAAACAACAGCCCAGGACTCAGGAGATCAAAGCAACAATTCCCAAAACATTTTTGAATCTATTTTATTGACAATTAGCATTTTACATTAAAACACAGTATTTAAAAAATGGCAACAAAAAAAAGTGCAACTTCAGTATAAATTTGAATGTAATTTCACTAGATAAAAAAAAAAATCCCTTTAATCATTTTATTGTAGCTGGTTCAATTTTCCAAACAGTTTATAGTAAGTATCTCAAATGGACAGACATTTGCTTTAAAGTGCGATCAAACCCAAATAGTCACCATGTATGAAGAAATACAGAGTTTACAAAAATTGCTGCAGTATTTTGCAACACTGTTCACTTTGTTTTAATTGATTTAGAAAATCTAGAATATTTTTAATAATAAACAGAATCAAAAAGTACGAGATTACGAAGGTGAAATGGTGGAAATACAACTTAACCAGCTGGCTCACATGCAAAAGATCAAATTTCAATAAAGAGAAAAACATCTAGTTAGTTCATCTGCATCACTTCACCAGATTTATTACTCATCCTCATCATCAGGTCGTCATCAGCTCGTAATCACATCTTTGATTGAATGGCAGCCGTTGAAACACTGAGTCTGATGATTCCTCAATCATAATCTGTCTGTACGTTTCATTGTTTTTGAGTTTATTATTTATTATTACCCTGTACAAATGACTGTAAACTGTGTTGTTGCTCGTCTCTAAATTCCTCTAAGAATATTGTGATTGATTTTACCCTGTATTTGACATTTTGACACAGGTCAGCCACATCTCCTCATTTACTCTCTGACCACAATGGTCAGCACGCTGCTCTTGCTAATAGCGTTGTTGTCACTTGGTTGATTCTTCATTACCAGCTGAAATGGGGTTCTGAGCCGCTCCTATATAGTGAATTACCGAAAGGGAAGCGGCTGCAGCTTCACAGGGATGTCTTTTTGACGTCGATAAGGTGCATGTGTGAAAAGGGCCTTTCGAGAAGCAGTTTTTGGTGCCTGTCAACCAGAGGAGATTATTATAAAACCATTTCCAGACTATTCACACTATCGTTCTGCAGTATAAAAGATTATTCACAACTGAAAAACATTCTCAGGAGAGGGAAATCTGGAAAATCAGATTGTGAAGCACTGACATAATCTGGAAAAAGTAAAACCAACAACAAAAGATACAAATGTTCTCAGACTCTGAAAAACTCAACATGTTTAATGTTTCATAGTCGTGATAATACAATTAGAAATACACTAATCAGCTGGGGCCTGTATAGAAAAGTTGTTGAAAGCCTTTTTTTTCTTTTGGTTTGGTTTGAAATGTGGCATCTGACAAATATGCATGTCATCAGAAACATATTACACAGTGCGACATTTGACTAGTATCAAAACACATCATATAAGTTCAAATATTTCATATCGAATGTCAAGAACTGGGATGGAGAGGTGGTAATTTGCAGTCATATGAAAACATCTGTCCAACATCTCAAGCTTGGCCTAAAGGGGGTTGTGCAGTAGGACAATGATTAGTAGTGCACTTCCGATATACAAGAAAATGGCTTAAAAAAGAAATACAAAGTGAAAAGAGGTGGTGCTCTGGCTCAAAGTCAAGGCCTCTATCCAAATGAAATACTGTGGGAGGATCTGGACAGTGCTGTGCATAAATAAATGTCTGCAAAGTTCAGTAAATGGAAGCAACATACTATATGAAAAGTTGATTCAACTGTGGGCAACTGTAGCTCAGTGATTAGAGCGGTTGTCCTCCAACTTGAAGGATTGGTGGATCGATCCTGGCTTCAACCGCCACATGTCGAAGTGTCCTTGGGCAAGACACTGAACCCCATGTTGCCCCTGATTTACGTATCAGGTTGTGTGAGTGATATCCCCTACCCTCTCCCGTGTGAATGGGTGAATGACAAAAAACTGTAGTGTGAAGCGCTTTGGTGGTCGTAGGACCTAATTTAAGCGCTATACAAGTGCACGCCATTTACCATTTGATTCATATTATTTCAAAACAATTTGATTAAATGATAAAAATTTAGAAATGGGTTTTTAGAAAGAGTTTGCTCAATAAAAAAAGATAGCCTGATGCATGTGGAGTTAATTTCCTGGCATGAAATACTTTAATATATTTAATGTTTACATAATTTAAGAGGCCTTAAAGAGGCCATTTCACAAAGATTTCATGTGGTTATTTCTTAAGTATTAACCTGTAATATGAAACATTTTATATCTAAAAAACTTTATGAAACACTGATTAATAGACCTTTCAATCTATCTGCGTCAAGATTCGTCCGGCTTTGGCTGCAACTCGTTAATATTCAGTATGTGAATTTACTGGACTCAGATTGGCTAACAAACTAGCCTATGAGAGCAAGGTATACTGTTTCCTGCCCCGCTGAGCATGGCAATGTCAGACATAGTCTCTTCCTGTTTGCTACGTCTTATGCTACAGCTTTTAGCCAGCAGCATGCTAGGCATGGTTTCAACTGCGGGAGCTGATGAATACTAACGAACAAAGGAGTTTTGACGAAACAGATACAGGCCGTTCGAACTCGGGAGAACTCGGGTTTTAACGCCACCTGCATAGTTTGAGTGATAAAAACTGAAAGAGAAGTTGTTGGTCTGTTTTCACACCCCCTATGAAGGTAAGAACACCTGTAGCGCTAAAATATTCAACAGAAACCTCAGAAAAACTGTTTTTAATGGAAGGGCCTCTTTAAAACATCAGATATAAAGATGTTCTTTCTTTTTGCCATGACTGCAAGGTGGTATCAACAGGTAAATAAATTAGGCTTTTGGGGGGGGGGGGGGGGGGGGGGGGTGCTTGGGCACCTGCCCCTTTCC
>SSNP01000110.1:1694404-1707932 GCA_006937955.1 Pachypanchax playfairii | reverse complement strand
GGGGGCGGGCTCTGTGCATCCGCTGTATGCTTCGCTAGCAGGTGATATTTGAGATTCGTACTACTGTGATAGCTCAGTTCACATCAACAGGAAGCACAAATAGCTTTCATCTTTTCAATTTTGCCATCTGGTGGTGTTGTAGATTGTTTTTACGTAAACCCTATGTACGGTAACCTTTTATAAAACTGCCCGAAGTTGAACTGACCCTGTTCCAACTCTTGGCAAAAGCAAGTCTGTGGAAGTAAACAGTCAGGCGTTCTCAGGATCATGATATCCTGTTTTGTTGCATTTGAGTCAAGTGATATTAAACATCTGGTTTCCATTTGTGCCTGATGACACAAATCGAGGCTTTATAAGGCCCTGTCTGTGATCACTTCACCGGAATGGCGCTCTGTATGGTCCTGGTGATCAGATGTGATTAATGACCATATATGTAGTTTTACAGCTAAACTTCCCGTTCAAAAGACCTTTTTCGCTTTCCTTGCTCTAGCAAGCATCCACTTAGTTAGCATCACGTTACTGCTTCGTCATTTACCTCACAGACTACGGAGTGCCAGGAGGGTCAACAGACCGTGTACATGGGCAAAGCAAAACTATGGTAGCCTGTCTGACAGCTCTAAAACAAAAACATTCTTTCCTGGACTTTGCTTTTGGTGTGCAACCCTAAGATGATCAGCGCCCCCTCAGAAGAAGGTGCTGAAATTCAGATTAAATTAAATCTTACTAGTGGAGATTTTTTAAACTAAAATAAATTATCAAACATACTAAGTAAAAATAGTTTAAGGACCCAACATTTAGAATCTATCAATAATTTAGCAAATTCATAGTCATCAGATAAAACAGTGTTTTAGATTATATGGGATGTATAAGTGGAATTAAGATGTTTTACTCAGCCTCGTTAGTGGTCAAATAAATGTTTCTCCTGAAATTTTATCAGAAACCATCATCACCTTTTGCTCTTTGCAGCATTTTGGGAGCTTTTTTTGGCAGAGTGACAGAAATACTTGAGAGAACAGATTCCACACTGGAAATGGTTTCTGTGGGAGCTTTGATTATAAACATGCTACTCGTAAAGCCTTAATGTGTTTACATACAGCTCGATTAGAGGCGAACCCAATACTTGCCCCTGCGGTTTCTCAAAGAATCCCTGCGGCCTACTTGAGTGATTAGCTGCTCTGAGGTTTTTTTCAGCAGGAGCCTCTAGTGGGACTCTGCATGGATCAATAAAAGCTCGAATGATGAACAGTTTGGGAAATTTCTTTGATTATAATTTCTTTTAAAATGCAAGCGCTCCAGTCCTGTTTCATTCACTGAGTTGGTTAGCTCTGATTAACATCCTCATGACTCTACACATACTTTTTCATATCATACTACTTCCAGTACTAAGTCTGACAACCAGACACACAAATTTCAGCAGAAAGAGAAACAGCTGTAAGAATGGACCACTGCCTCCACTTGCAGCTTTTAGGACTTCTACATCAAATCTGTCCCCATCCTTTAAGCCATAGAAAGAAAACAGTAGTTTTGAGCACCGTCAGCAGTTAACCCACAGGTCAGGATTTATTTGCTGTGCAGCCACAGAATTCATCTGAACATGTGCTCACCTGGAATCTGTCTTTATTTGGCCAGCCAAGCTCTTCATTCTGTTTCCTTGGCCATTTGGCAGACATTGATGCTCATGGCAGCCTCTGGTCCAACTGCAGGGAGAGATGGGGTGGTGACATTCAGCTTAGCAGGTGACCACACCAACAGCAGCACTGTCATTCCTCATAATTTCTTGTATAGTTCTTTAAAAGTATCAAATAATGATGATAAATGCCTTACTTTTTCACACCACACATTCGGCAATTGAAGAAAAGATTAAAACTACGGTTGGGGTTTTACTTTTGAATAAAATCCTGCCTTTCATTTTCATCAGGAAAGAAGCCAGTTGCACCTTTATGCTCATATGGGATTATATTTATATTGTATTTATTCATGTCTCATCTTAGAGCTTCCCTTCTCTGGATGCTGTCCATCACTGAGCATTGAAATTCCTAACAAGTATGAATGCTCCCACTCACCACTGTGTGCTGTATTAGCATGTTGGCTGGTTTTCTTTATCTGTGTGCAAGGACATAAACACTGGCACATCTTCATCTACAAGGCTGTAATATGACTCCTTCTTTTATATCTTCAGACCTACATATCGCTCCTTTTCTTCAGGATCTGTTTCCTGTCAGCTCAGATCCTGGATGGAGGTTCTTCCTGTTAAAGGGAGTCGTTACTTTCCACTCATGCTGCTCAGGATGAGGGATTAGTCTGAATCATCCATTCAGACCAATTGCTGGGGCCTTAGACAAGAAATGTTTTTCCATGAATCGGACTTGGTATTTCTGTACAGTGCCTTAAAAATAACCTTTGTTATGAACAGGTACTTTATGTCATTAGATGATCACTGGGTCTGAGTTTGGTTTATTTGTTAATTTGATCGCTTTACCAGGTTTTCATGGTTGTTTTTAGTCATTATTATAGAGTCATTATTTTGTCAGTGCCTTTAGGTATTAGATTTTTTTGTAAATCTTGGTCTTATTTGTTTTCTATACTTTTTTTGTATATGTTTTGAGTTTCTTATTATTTCTTAGACATTTTAATCGTTTTCCTAGTTATTGTTTTAACCGCAGCTTTCTTTTGTTTTTGTTTTTCTTTGTCATGGTTTCTTCTGTCCCTAATATCACTTACTTTGCCACACCTGATTGTTATCCACCTTATTAGTTCCCTGCCTTCCTTCTCAGTTGCTCCTTGTTCAGTAATCACATTGTCCTAACTTGTTTGCAAACATTTTTTTAACCCTTAAAAGGCACTTAGGTTTATTTCACTTAAAATACAAGAGTTGAGTTTTCAGCCATACAAAAATGTATTTTAAATCTAAACGACAGTTTAATCTCAATAATGTTTATCTTGGTTAAACAATAATAAAATAGATTGACACAATCATCAGCAGTCAGAATTTGCTGCATTTTGGGCCTTTATTTAATGCTTCACATAAGTTAGAAAGACTGAACAGGCTTCTTGAAAAGCACATGGAGGGACGAGTGCCCCCACCCCCACCATTCATTCATGTTGCAGTGATACTCATAGGAACCTTATGAGGCTGCAGTTTGGTCTTGACATTTTGTGTATGTTTTTTTGTTGAAACATGCCAATCACCTTGATTTAATATGGCATGTTGTTGTTCATCAAGCTGAGGAGCGAAGAGTGAACCCGCGAGCAAACCCATGCTGTATGTGTGCACATTCATTATTGATTTTCCTGTGTTGAAATACATGTTTTCATATTGGTGATAAACTTTTGCAGGAAAGCAATTCATAAATAGGTTTTGAGGGATAAACTGAGAGCACAGACCAGTTTTGTCAAAACAACAACCTGTTGTGAATAATAAACGTCTTACCTCTTGTGGGTATCTTCGTAAATGTCTACAGTTTTAAGAAATGCAGATTTGTAATAATTAAACAAACAAGCTAATAGCTGGTTTCAATGAGGCTAAAAGAAAAGTGAGTTACATCTGTTTTATAACAACCATGTTAATTTGTTTACATTTTAATTTGTTATTTTATTAACAATTTCATAGAATTCATATAATTTAATGGTTATTTGTATGAACAAAAAGCAGCAGCAACAGCTAGCATGTCTGGCAGAAATGTTGTATTTTGGCTGCCAAAACAAATGTAGTATGCTAAATTTATGGTAGTATCAAAGATTTTACAAAGTATACTCATAAAGAACTTTGACATATTTTCTCTATCTGGTCATCTAATCTTTTTTTCTGCAAACTGAGGTTGTTCCATTGCAAGTAAGTTATTGGTTTTTCCCAACCTTTTTACATAACCTGACTTCAAACCATATGAACCATCCCTTTAATTACTCCTTTGCTGTTATTCCAATTTTGGCAAATTCAGATACTGATAAAGTTTTCAGTTCTAAACAAAGTCTTGATCATGGCAGCAATCGACGGTTGCACTTTATTACAAAAAATAGACCAGGCCATTGCGCATTCGTGTCTTTACATGAGCAGGACAGACAATCACTGTGACTATTGCGATGCAGTTCTCACACCTGACAACAAGAAATATTAAATAGTAAGCTCAGACACTTCTTGTGAAAAACATTCAATGTTTATAGTAAAAAAAACAACGTAAATGTATTAATAATTGATTAAATATTGATTTCTTTCGTAAGTAATATAAGTGGGATAATGTCCAATGAGGTGAGGTACCAGAAAATGAATGGATGATGTGGAGAGGTGAAGCACCTACTTCCTAACAAAGAATTTTGTCCATTATCTCTTTGATATTTAAATCAGCTCACCTAAGCTACCTGGTTGAACAGCCAAGTACAGAGGGGTGGGGGGGGGATGCTTGGGCACCTGCCCCTTTCCCCCTGGGTGCCCCATGTGCCCTTTTCTTTTCTCTCTCTCTCTCTCTCTTTTTTTACGTTTGTGTGCGTACACAGGTCTGCCTGTGCACCAAACACAATTATATTTAATTATTAACATAAATTTTGCAAAATAAAAGGATCGGTCTTGTATCAGTCACATGACACCAGTAACCAAAGACCGCCCTTGATGGCAGAGCGCGTCGAATGCGAGCCGCCGTGAATGAGCTTATAGAGAAGAGTTGATTGAGCAAAAAGTGCCAACTGATGCAACAAAAACCAGTAAGTAAGGTTCACCATGGCCCATAATACAGGAGTGTAAAGTTATTATACACGTTGTGTTGAGTTATCTGGTGGCAACAGACGAAATGGAATAGATGAGCACGCGGCTGTGTGCACGCGCACCGTGCAACAGCGTGATAAGACGTCATCTGTTAGCTCTTATATATTACCTGCACAACTTGTGCAGCACAGGTAGTGGTGGTCATCAGCTGCTAGCAGGCTGGATGAAGATGTCACAGGTCTGTGTGTCTGGAGGACTTATATTTCACTAAAACCACAGATTATACATATCCACATAATTATTGAGCAGTTATAATTATGATATTTTAAAACACACTATATTTTAAAGAAAATATATTAAAATATATATTAAATTTATACTGGAAAAATAGCAGATTCTACTGCATAAAAATGATTGTATTTCTACTGTTGACACGTTGAATGAGCTTACTGCCTTGTTCAAAGTAGATAGTTCAACAAACTGAATCATGAGTACATTATTTTTGTACTAATTTCTTCATTTTTTATTCTCATTTGTTTATTATAATAGCATCAGGGATAAATAATAGGGAATGAGGAAGGATTCTGGATCAGCACCATGATGCAGTTTTCTGGACACAGTCAACAGAAAGTTACTGTTGTAATTTGGGATAGTGCATTAACCCCAATTTAACCCCCCCAACCTGTCAACAACATTGTTCCTCATCAGTTAAAACAGAGGCTACGTTTGCTTTGTGTTGTACCTCCTGATGATGATGATGATATAGTAATGATAAGATTACATATTAAATTTCAATGGTCTCTGCACGGCCCTGTGGTTGAACATCTAGAAGATGTCTTCTCGTTTTCATCATGTTGCCTGTCTCCTTTTTATTCTGTAGCAGTGCATTCTATGTAACAATGTAACTGCACCAGATTCAATCGTATTCAGTGATTACACTTTGTCGGGTCAAGATGGCTTGCTTCATTTGAAGTTAGATGTTACAGGGGACTAATGCAGTTTGGTGAATGCCTTTGTTGCACACTAGTTACTACAATAAAATAGCGTGGAGAGTCAGATGTTCCATCTACTCAGAACTCCTATTTGTTCCTTTTTTTATCAGAGTCCATTCAGCCTCTCTCTAAGGGATTCTGGGGCGTAGAAGTACAGTTGGCTCTGTGCTCAGACTTTTATTGTGATGCAGAGATCTTGCTGCTGTAGGAGAATAAAGGCTCTTCTAAAGTAAGTGTGGACGGCCGAAGGCTTGGACAGAAAAAAGGAATGAACTCTCAGTATATTCTCCTACATATGGATTCAGTAAGGGGGGGGGGCATCCAAAGTGTTGTGCCAGCAGGGTCATTTTGAATAATGATGAATAGGAATTGGACTAGCAAAATTTAACATGTCCCATTAATCAGGCACAGAAGAATTGGGGAGGAGGGTCTTTAACAGCCTGTACTTGTTGGAGTGCTGTCTTGCATTAAGGGCTAATAACCTGATTTAGAGTCAGCACAGCTACCACCTCTTCTCCTCAATCCCCTCCTCCTCTTCCTACTACTTCCATCACCCTAGTTGTATTTATTATGGGCTGCAAGGCCATGGTGATGAGACGATCAATATATCTGGGATGATGAGGGAGAGCTCACACAGTCTCTCCCTCTCGCTGTTCGTCCCTTGGCAGTGCTTCAGCAGGTAGGGAGATCAAACAGAGAAGACCTCTGAGATGCTGCTGGAGAAGAGAGTGATGAAGTCCTCTGTGCTGTGTGTCCTCTAAACACACACACTCCATCACAATATCCTGCGTCCTTGCTGTGTCCTGATTAAAAATTTTGACCTGTGTTATTTTATCTTGAGTACAATTAGTGTCATCACATGCACGCTGCTGCTGATGCTGCTGTGTGTGGCTCCAAACAGCAATAATCAATTAATACTGGGATGAAACATGATGTCCATGTGTAGCTGTATGTTTAGAGATTTGTGGTGTAAATATTTGTGGACCTTGCGTTGATATTTTTCTGTTTAGAGTCAAAATGTGTAGAGCCTTTTACCTGCAAAACCCAAAACAGCGCAAACGTGATTCAGTCTAATTTAAATTCAAATGTAACAAGTGTCAGTATGATGTGTTGACTTGTGAGCAAGCAACAATATTCTAGCAATGATAAATAAAGTAGTGATGAGTTAGGAACTACAAAACACGACACATGTTGAAAACAGCTGTCTTTCTTTGTTGATTCCTTTATGTTGTTGTTGATTTTTGTTGACCATCTTCTAGGCAAGATCAATGTTCACTTAAAGAAGAGTTCAGATCTTTCAAAGTGAATTTCTGTTTAAAGCTTATGAACGATTACTCATCTGTTAGATACACTCTCAGAAATAGAGGTACGAGACAAGAACATTTTTGTACCTATAGGTAAATGTTTTTAAAATGTTCCCTCAAAAGTACAATATTGGTCTTTAAAAGGTCAGAAATGCCCCTTAGAGTGTTCAAATTTATATTTTAAATACTAATTTGTACCATTTCAACTGCACCTGCAACCCTGCCAACCCTGGCCAAGGCTGGTTAATCTCAAAATTATTAAGTTTCTTCTATCATTTTCAATATTGTAATATTTTGTTTCAGAA
The DNA here is from genome assembly GCA_006937955.1 of Pachypanchax playfairii. Lineage (NCBI taxonomy): Eukaryota > Metazoa > Chordata > Actinopteri > Cyprinodontiformes > Aplocheilidae > Pachypanchax > Pachypanchax playfairii. The sequence goes on along the minus strand of SSNP01000110.1, from coordinate 1,700,635 downwards.
TGTTGGTTTTAGACTTCAAAACGTGGTGTAATTTTATTGTTTTAGTGGAACAACTTCATAGGGGACAAAAGTGGACCTGGACTACAGGGTACACCCCCAGCGACAGGAATTTGTACCCTTCTTGTCTCTGGGGTGTACCCTGTAGTCCAGGTCCATTTTTGTACCTCATGAAGTTGTTCCACTAAAACAGTAAAATTATGCCACTTTTTAAAGTCTAAAACTAACATGAAAACCATAATACTGAAAATGATGGATGAAATTTAATAAAATGGAGATTAACCAGCCTTGGCCACGGTTACAGGTGCAGTTGAAATGGTACAAATTTATACTTTATTTGAACACTCTAAGGGGCATTTCTGGCCTTTTAAAGAACAATATTGTACTTTTGAGGGAACATTTTAAAACAATTTACCTATAGGTACAAAAATGTTCTTGTCTCGTACCTCTATTTCTGAGAGTGTAGCTTGGTGAATGGCTTCACTTCCAAGAAATAGAAATTAGTTCTGATTGGACTGAAGAGCTAACAGCTAATTTAAAACCAAAGTGGATTATTGCCCCGAAAACAGAACTACATTTGAGAACATTCTGATCAGTTCATCTTTAGTTTAGCATTGCATTGTTATCCTGCAATAGTATCCATAAATATTATGATATTACAGTGGAAAGTGCACTGGGGTGCCATATTACTGCGATTAGCTACTGCTGCTACTAGCGCTTGTAAGAAATTGAATAATGTGAAATTGAAATATAAATGTCGTGTTGTAGGGTTTGTATATGGTTCATTTGTAATCATTTGTAAAGAGTTTGTTTAACCCTTTTCTAGTGTTACTGACCACACTGAAAGTTACATTCACACAAGCTAATATGCAAATCAGGGTGCCACACAGTGTTCTGCCTAATGGTGCATTCACACCGGCCACTTTGTCAACGTCAAGCAACGCTCATAACGCTCCAATTTTGACGTTTGAAGTTGAAGCTCATAACGCCTGCCAGTCAGAGCGCATAGGCGTTAAAGCTCGTAAAGCCTGACCGAAAAAGAGGGCGAAGGCGGGGCTTCCTTTGTTATCGGATGTTCGGAGCTATGGCGGATCATATTGAGACAGTGGCTTGGATTTATTTACTTCATAGATCTAGACAACGTCGACGTCGGGTGCATCAGCGCCGTTTGTGGATACACCCCATTCTTCAAATGCGTTCTGAGTTTGGTGAGTTTAACCATTTGCTCCAGGAGCTACGTTTGGATGAGGTTAATTTATCTTCCATTTTGGCTGATCCCGCTTCTTTCCGGCTACGTGCTGTGACGTCTTACGTCACTACGATGAGACGCTCTGATTGGTTGACATGCCGCTTCAAGAGCGTTATGAACTTCTAAAGTTCAGCTAGCTGAACTTTCTGCATTTTGAGCTTTTCTAGCTTTTCAAGCGTCAACGCCTGAAACGCTAGAAAAGCTAGAAAAGTTGCCGCTCATAATGCTCACAAAGCGCCGCAGAGCCGTTGATGTCTGTCTGACGCCCGTCCACCATAGACTTTACATATAAACTTGCCTCTTATGAAGTTGATGGTTGGGCCGGTGTGAACGCACCATAAGAGCACTTCAACATGGAGGAAGCCAGGCTCAAACCACCAACTTTCAGACTGGAAGCCATACCTTGCAATCCTTTACACAGCAGAATAAATGTTTGTGAATTGTGTTCCAGTGAACTGTAGTGAATAATTTGGCATCTGAGTTGAGTTGTAGAAATCCACTTTTAGCCTTGTCCCTCCATGTTTAGCCATTAGCTCGTCAGTTTGATAGCAACAAAAATCTGTTTCTTCAAGGATTCAGAGATTATTCAAGGAGCAGGTAAGACCTTAACAGATCATAACATTTTCTTTTGAACCTCACTTTAAGAGAACTGAACTATTGCATTGAGTTTAGGCACTAAAAATACTTTAGGTTAGAAAAATGTAATATTCCTATGACAACATGGTATTCTGAGATGTTTTTCCTTGGTAACACAAGGAGTTTTCAAATATACTCATTGTTACATTGTTTACTAAAATTATGCATGAAACTGGCTTCCTGTTGCCATGAAACTGATTCAGCCATGTTGTTCAATCCAATTTCCAAAATAAGTCAGCATTCTATCTAAAATGTCATTCTTGTTTTAAATCTGACATTAATCCTAAATTTAACCAGGATTAGTAAACAGACAAAACATCAACTTCTCCAGCCGAGAAATTTCTTTTTTTTTTTTTTGAAAAGTGTGTTTATTATGAACCCTATTTCAAATAAGTTGGGACAGGAGAGTGTTTACCACTGCATTGCATCACCTCCTCTTTTAACATCACTCTGTAAATATTTGGGAGCTGAAGAGACTCACTTCAGTAATTTTAGAAGTGAAATGTTTTCACGTTAGAATTTGATCTCGTCAATCATTCAGGAGTGTTTTCATCTTATTTATCCCATCATATGGATCTAAATGTTTTCAGTGAGTGACAGGCTTTGAATGCCAGATGGTGAATTTAACTGTCTCTTTTAAATGGAGTCATATTTGTCCCGACTCATGCAACAATTCCTCCCAACAGAATCAGGACTGTTTATGATTCAGTGTTGCCAGGGGAGTCAACTAGATCACTGACATTCAACACTGGTTTTTCTGATTTGTCTCTTGTTACCAGAAATTTCTTTACTTTTCTGCATCATTTAATGGAATTATAACCTGCAGTTAAATCATTTACCCATTCATTTATTAACAAATACATATAGGGATGTTTTTTTCTAAATTATTAGCCTATTCTGCCATAATTTAACCCCTTCCCATCTTTCCACCTGACAGAAACAATCTCAGCAGGATGTTCCTTTTAATGTAGAAAACGTTTGAATTATTTTTTTTGGCTAATGTTTAATTTTTAGCTCTACAAATTTCGTCCAGCTTTCAGTTATCCCACTTTTTAAAGAATTAGATCAGATCATTTGGAGTGTGCTCCTCTCTGCTGTGAATAACTCTTTGTATGACCTCAGTTTGGAGATCAGTTCTCATGAATAAAGGAACTTAACTTGAAGGCAAAGTAAAACCAGTTACAAATTAGATTTCTGCAATTTTAATGTAAATATTCCCCCAAAAAATCAAATCCAAAAAAATATATTCAATAACAGTTTATAAAAGATTATAACACTGTTATTTGTTGAAAATTTATTCTCACTTTGGTGTAAAGGCTTAAAAATAAAATGGATTAAATAATTTGTGTTTATTATGTATAAATAAGCAGGAATTAAATGCTTTTGCCACTATAGTTAAAACACCTTTGTGCATGAAGGTGTAGCAACGTCTGCAGGTTTTGGTTTTTTTTTCCCTCTCTGCTGCAGGAATCCTACTGAGCATGGAAGACACTCTGTCAGGATGACTTCTCCAGCATTTTGAAGCCTTTGTCAGCCCTTTGCCCCGAGCAATTCATGTCTTTTATTCCTCAGATTGGATATGGATGGCTTTTCGTGTATTATAACATAGCAGGTGCTGCTTGTATTGGGGTCTCTAAGCTGTATTGTCCACCACACACCTACAGTAACAGCAAAATATATGTGCATTGTAATGGAAATGAGGACTTTCATGTACGACTAAGCAGGTACATTCCACCAGCAGGTAATCTGCTGTTGCGCGACTGTAGCAGATCAGAATAGCTGCTTTGCGATAACAGCACCTCCAGGAACGTCGGGATTGCTTTCTCTCACTGGTTAGGGGCTCTCCAACGGCTGTTGATACATAATAAATCATTTACACAGTCATTTTGGAATGCAATATCCTCCTCTAAATGCTGGCTTTTCTTCGCTGTGGTTAGTAGAGTAAACACGGTAGTAGGCGCACAAGTCTGAGGGGGAGCCTAAGCTGCAGAAATTGAAAATTGATCAGGCAGTATGGGGAGGTGTTGTCCCTGACACCACTGCTTCACCGTGGGACTGTTGATTAGCATTTACTGAACAAGCCTGTACAGTGACGGCACCTGTGCTGCCTACCGATACACCCCGCACCCCACCCCCCCCACCCTCTGGCTAAAAAGAGGGTTGAATTTTAAGTTCCAGTACGTCCGTTTGCACAGTAAAGGTAGACAGAGGGATGTATTCTTCATGACATTAGACAGTACATTAATTTTTTACGATGTTATTATGTTTCTGTTTATAGCTCCTTGGTTTAAGCGCTGCATTTTCTGTAATTATTCCTATTCCGTTTCTGATGACATAAATGCCAGCTCTTAAACTTAAGCATAATTACCTGCTGACAGTTGTTACTTTTCTCATTTCAATTGTCTTATTAGCCTTATTTGACACATCTTGACAAGTTGCCCTCAAGTTAATTGTAATGTGGATTGATGATAGCACTACAAGCTCTAGCATGTTTATGGTGAGCCGTTTTATGTCACAACGCAAAAGGGTTCCACTAGTCTATAAAAATGACTGTCTAAAAATGGTGGGTTGTCAAAGAACTATCACTAATTTGCTTGTCCTCTTTTCTCCCTTTCTTCCCCAGCACTGGATAGAAGATCTGACAAGCCCAGAGAGGTCAGTGAGTAAGGACCTTCCTGCAGAGAGGAGCTGTGTTTCTGAGGCTGTTTCTCATCGTTTAGAAGCTGCTAGGCGCCGACATCACAGCTGATGACTGTCCCTCCGGATGCTGGAGTACAGGGCTTAGCTGCAGGCCTGTGTGTCGGCTGAAGGGCACGCCCCAGCTTGTATGTTGGTCATCTGCAATTGTTCTTGCTCAAAGGGATCATGTGGTTTTTTCCAAGGAGAAACTGTTTCCCCTTCCAGAACTGGCACAGCGTCTGCAAATGCACCAATTTTAGCTTGTCTTTCTGGGTTTTGAGTTTTAGCTGGTGTCTCACGGCGGTGAGAGGACAGAACTACCACCCCACTGTGAACACGCAGTATGGGAAACTCCGAGGTGTGAGGGTGCCCCTGCCCAGTGAGATTCTGGGGCCTGTCGATCAGTACCTGGGGGTCCCCTACGCAGCTCCCCCCATGGGAGAGAAACGTTTCATGCCCCCGGAGCCTCCTTCTTCCTGGTCGGGGATCAAGAACGCTACCCACTTTGCTCCTGTCTGCCCCCAAAATATTCACAATGCTGTGCCAGAGATCATGATGCCAATATGGTTTACCTTTAACCTGGATATAGTTACCACATACATACAGGATCAACATGAAGATTGTCTTTATCTGAACATCTACGTTCCAACAGAGGATGGTGAGTTTGTGTCGAGTATGAAATCAAAACTCTCCTCCTTTTCTCCTTTGTTTCTGCGACCCACTCCTTCTGTCCTTTCTCTAAAACTTTGTCACTTTATTTCTTTGTTTATTTGGTTGAGCGGAGCATGACATGTTGTCTGGCGCATGCTGTGTCCGTGTCCATCATCTCAACATTCCATCTTGACTAGCTCTTTCGTTTTAGTCTTTTCATCAACTCTCCTCTTCCATGCCAATGTTAGAGTTCCTCTTTTGCCAACTAAACGACTTCTCACTTAGTTAAAAACACAACGAAAAAAAAAAGAAAATAAATCTAATCACACAAGAGACAAAATTGGAAATACTTGATGCACCTTCTTACCTTCACTGTCTTGACTGTTCTGGGGATTTTACCAATAGTAGCCTGCCTCATAAGTGAATGATCTCCTGTAGGGTTGGTGAAATATTCTGTCAGGTACACGAGAGGCCCGTGGCATCAGCCTGATCTATGTAAGACCTCTTACTCTCCTTTTCTTAAACAGCCAAGATGCAGCACAAGAAAAGGTTATTTGGAAAAAAAGAATGAACATTGGGCTCTAGAAATCTGACAATCCCTCAAAAAATGTGGACATTGACTATTTAAATACTCCATTATTGACCATTCAAAGGAGACCCACACAGCAACATGGACATGAAATGTTAAGTGGTTTGAAAATTAAATGGGCAATGTCAAAAAACACTTTAACTTTTAATAGAAAGCTGAAAAATCTTCAGAAAACTTTGCCTTTTCGTCCTCTGTGTGGCTTTAATGGGTCTTAGATAGAAGTGCATGTGAATATGGGCTTCTTGTGTCCCAAGGTGCAGCAAAGTCATTCCACCATTTCGGAATATTTCTGCAGCAACACCCCAGATACGTTTATTTATTTTTTTTTTTGACAGGTCCTCTGTTGTTCTTGTTGTTGATGAAGACTGGGAGGGCTGGGAGGAGGAGGAGGGAAAGAGAGAGAAAAGATGTGGTGGTGGGGGGGGGGGGG